>JALLOT010000203.1:3195-24186 GCA_036939595.1 Thalassiosira livingstoniorum | reverse complement strand
TATGGTCCCCATCCTTGGAGATTGAAAACACTCCAACTCCAGTCAGCTTAATTTGTCCGTAATTTCCATTTTTGTTCAAAACGAACACATTCAGAACAGTAGAAAAGTCTTTTGTAGAAAAAGAAGGAGTGATTCTCATAATTATTGCTTAAAAATGTGGGCATCTACCTACTACTAAATAATAGGAGTAAGTAGTAATATGGTATGGTACTTACTTACGACGACCGACCGATCCTCCCAGCCAACTAAACTTGATTGACCGTTAAATTCCAATTACCTGTTCCTACACCAAATAATTGAAAATCACTAGCTCTATCCCACAGAAAAAGGTAGATCAGGCCATTTTTTTCATTGTCCTACAAAAAGGGTATTTTTCATTAGGTACCATAGAGTAGGGCAAGTTTTAAGATCTACCTAGGCAAGGTAATAACAGACAGGGAGAGCGAGATTTTTTTTACCTGGAGATCTTCAGGAAAGATGAGCATCACAAGCCTATCTATCTACCATCATACCTACCCCATGTTGTATTTACTAGTTAATTACTATCAGACCATGGTGCAAATCCACCGGCTTTTGGAATCATGATCTCGGCGGCCACCATTGTCCAAGACAATCTCCCATCATTGAAGTTACCTTAAAGGTCTAAGGAAGATATTAAGCCATTGATTGTCACCATTGGTCAACCTAAACTGAAATAGCAGCACCATCTTCACTGCAGTATTGACGGCACAGCTTACTGCGACAGAAATGGTGATATTACGTTGGTGCACAATTGTATTTGTTTTAAATTCTTGCCCATATAGGTCCTTAGAGGGTTAAGAGTGATGCCAATGATTTCATCTAATTTTTCTAATACAAGCTAATTGAGACTTACTGGTGAATTTTGGTCACATGATGAAATCAAGAGGATATTCTCAAGAGAGAGCCCATGGAGACTCACTTGATATGTTCTATCATGCAGAAAAAGCCAAAATTTCCTGATTTTTCAAAAATCATTTTTTTTGGAGTTTGGTCATAAAAAATTCCACTTGATTGAAAATTTCATTCTCCATATAGTACATTTTTTTATGACCAAACTCCCAAAACTCAATTTAAAAAAATCAGGAAAATTTCACCTATCTTAATGTTTTTCCATTTATCTTCATGGTTGGATAGTTTTTTTATGATTGGTAAGAACCTGTAACAGATCATAGTTAGGATCCAAGTGAGTTAGAAGTTGGTGTCCCTCAATGGACATCTACACCATGGTGGCTGCTTCAGCAGAAATGAATTGCTAAACATTCAAAATATTTAAATCACTTAGAACTAACATTTAGACTAGGCTCAATCTATGGCATTAGAGCCTTAAATAATGTCATTATTCCTCTTATCTGATGATAGTGACCCCAATACTCCAAGCCTTATGATGCTTCCATATTGCAACTATTTTGTCTGCAACGGCCTAGTTTTCTTTCAATTATGACCAAACCAAGCCACACAATTGTCAAATTGGTCAGTCCTAGTCAACAACCACATTGGTTGCAGAAGGAGCACCATATCTGAACTATGGCATAAAAATTTCTGCCAACATCAGAAGATCGGCATTTTTGAAGCTCATTTTGATGACAATGCCAATGTGCTAGACCCATGGTAGTGTCATGCATCATTGGTCAGATAATCGTGAGAAGTATTTGATTTGCATATTCAAAGTTCCCTTAATCACAGCCAATAGTCCCGCCATTTTTACCAAACAAATTTTTTTTGTAAGTCAGAGGCAGTATTTTTATGTAGCACATTTTTACTACAAAATGATATTTGTTGCAGCCCTTCAACGGATTCGCTTAAGCCACTCTGCTGAGGTGGACAATAATGGCTTAATTGTTCCTCTACGTACGACTCCTAAGTATAACCTTTCTACTTCTTACGGAGTGTATCTGAATTTATGGGTTCATATTGATTTTTTAATAATACTTTAACTCTTTGATCTGTGTTGATTTTAAATATCAGAATAGCAGAATCTCTGCGAGGTCAAATAATGCAAAACATTCAAAATGGCGTCTACGTCACAAATCAGCACCATCCAAAGATCCAAGTTGGATCTTTGAAAGGCATTGTTGACTGAATCCGCGATCCGCGATGACAACATCATGCTCTACATAGTCATGGTTCATGGTTCTTCATGGTCATTGGCAGAGCGGAGAGTGAAGAGGCAGGCCAAGGGAATTGGGGCAGGCATTGCGCTTTATCACTGCTCACTGCTTTAACACAAAGTTGGAAGTTGTGCAACGTTCCGGCAATGGCGGACGTTCCTGATCTTTCCTACTATTGTACTACCAGCTGCAAACCTTAATCACCTCCTCAACACTTTCCGAGGAGACACAAGTCGTTATTTTATGGTGAAATACTGGCCAGGTCCAAGAGCAGGAGCAGGGATCATTGGCAGCGTCTGGCGTCAAGGGACGTAAAGGGTTGGGAGTTGGGAGTTGAAAACGGAACGGTTTATCTTCGTCAGATAAGGTCAGCTCAGACAGAAAAGTGAACGCCTACGGCTGCCCTATTTGCATAGAGGTTTCATCTCCCATACAGGTTCAACGTCCAACTTCTTGACGGTAGGGTGGAAATCGCCTTCTTGCTTCTTGATATCTTATTTATAGAAGCAACAACCGACAACCGAAAACTGACAGTACTATTTACAATTCCAAACTTACCACCCAAGCGAGACTTTGAAATCAAGATTCGTTCGAATTGTTCCAACCAATAATGGAAAAATCACCCACAAACCAACCCAACTAAATCACCAACCTCACCAAACTCACCAACCTCACCAACCTCACCAACACTCACATCCACCAACCTCACGAAAACCACCAAAATGAGCCACCCCAACCAAAACCGCCTCACCTACACCGCCAAACACCCCTTCCAAGGCTCCCCCGCCCAATCCCAATTGAGTTTCGCCGCCGGTGCGACGATTTTGGCCGCGCCGAATCAACCGGGTGCTTGGTGGTGGGGGAGCAGTGGGGGGAAGGATGGGTGGTTTCCTCCGGCGTATGTTCAGTTGGCCGGTGGGGCTGGGGGGGCTGGTGGGCATGGTGGGGCACCGTCACAACAACAAGGGCAGCAGCAGCAGAAGCAGGGGGGACAATATGGGGGAATTCAACCAGCCAGTTCCTTCGGAGGGAGTGTTGCGGGGAGTGTGAGCGGGATGAATCCCCTCATGCAATCTTCCATGCAGGGAATGCAGGGAATGCAGGGAAGATTGCATGAGNATCCCGCTCACACTCCCCGCAACACTCCCTCCGAAGGAACTGGCTGGTTGAATTCCCCCATATTGTCCCCCCAGCAAAAAATGCAATCGTCGAGTTCGATGATGTCTCCTCAGCAAATGTCCATGCAGGGGTCAATGTCAGGTATGCAGGGAATGCAGGGGTTGCAGGGAATGAGATCGCCCCAACAGCAACAACAGCAGCAACAGCCGATGCAACAAATGTCTCAAATGTCTCAAATGAGATCCCCCCAACCTTCTCAACCAATGTCTCAAATGCAGCCACAAATGTCTCAAATGTCTCAAATGTCGCAAATGCAGCAAATGTCGCAAATGCAATCACTGCAATCCCCACAACAAGTCAGTGGATTCAAAACTGGAACCGACGATCCATTTGCTGGATTGGAGTCGGTTTCTACCACTCTTCCTGAGCCCACTCCAAACACTCCTGCCGCTCCTACCCCTACAGCTTCTTCTTCCAATGCGTCGGATCCATTGTCGTCCGGTGGTGGTATTCCAGGGATGTCATCCATGCCAGGAGTTTCATCCATGTCGGCCTCCGCCCCTCCCTCTGGATCGGGCAATCCCTTGGCCAATGTGTTTCGTCGGGATGTTGGAGCCAGTGCCTCCACTCCATCCATGACCACGCAGCCTTCTCAGCCTTCTCAGCCTTCTCAGCCTTCTCAACCAGCTCCACCGCAGATGCAAGCAAGTCAGCCAAGTCAAGTTCTAGCATCATCGTCCACCGTCTCGGCGTCTTCGGCTGCTTCGGCAACTTCGATTCCTTCGGTTCCATCCGGTGGTGCCCTTCCAGCAGCATCTACAGCACCTACATCTACAGCAACAGCAGCATCTGCTCTATCTGCAACAGCAGCAGCACCAGTAGCACCAGTAGCACCAGCAGCAGCCGCTCCAGCTGCTGCCGTCAGTGCCTCCGCGGATTCCATCGAAGTACAACCTGCCTCCACTCCGGCACCTCCATCCAGTGCTGCCGTGGACAACATTGCCAATGCCGCCAATGCCGCCAAAGCAGCAGGAGCTTCCTTGGTGGATGGTGTCAATAACTTGTCACTCAAAGGCAGCACAGCATCTTCTGGCACATCTGGCACGACCCCCATCACCACTCCTCGGAACAATGCCAGTTCCTCCGTAACATCCAGTGTCACCTCCAGCCTCACCGCCAGCCTCACATCTGCCCTCTCCAAATCCAACAACAGCGGCGTAGGAACCGTCGGCTCCGCCAAATTCTTCAACATTTACGAATTCCTCGCCGGAGCCGACAAAAAAGAACCGGTCCGAAAGTTCTACCCCATCGAACGAACCAAGCCCTTCTGGGCCCTCATGAACATTGACGTGTACGTCGACAAGTATGGGAGGGGGGCGGACAAGGAGAATCAGGTGGGGGGGATGGGGGCATTGTTGAGCAGTATTGGGATCAATACGAGTGGGAGTAAGGACAAAGGGGATGGGAACCCTTCCTCGCACAGTTCGGCTTCGGGTGCTTCCAATGCCAACAATGCCAACAAACAGTCCGTGACTGGTGGGGGAGGAACCGCCAACGCCCCCTTCTCCGCCGCCCCCCAATACGAACAACTCTCCAAATCCCTCTCCTTCCTCTGCCACATCGTCCAAGAATCCGAACGCGCCATGTACTCCCAAGGCGGCTCCTCCCACATCCTCGACTACCTCCGCCCCAACCAAATCGCATGCGAGGCAGGAATCCAGCTCATCTCGCTCCTTCCTCACTCTGCTGGCGCAAGTGGGAAACAGCTCGATGGACTCTTTTTGAACTTCATCAACACCTTTGTCAATCTCGTGGGGAATCTGCAGGGGGAGCAGCAGTTGGTGCTCCCGGGGGGATGGCAGCAGCCCGATCGGGCGCATTTGTGCTTGTATTTGTTGCGGAATCAGGGAGGGGGGAAGTTCAGTTTCAGTGTGGTCAATACGGGTCCGGCGGGGTTGGAGTACCACCCCAGCAACTTCGACGAAACCACCGGACGACAGACGAAGCAGCTCTGTCTGACCATCTGGGACATTCCCGCGGAACGGGTGACCGATTCCACCTTCTGGGTGCTGCTGTTCCGAATGCAAGTGTACCCCTCCAAGAAGAACAATGCCGAATTCCTCTACACCAAGCTGTTGACCTCCCTCAACTCCCGGCCGTTATTGTCCAACAAGGACCAAGGCCCCGCGGAATTCGAATACCCCCCCGCCACCCACCAAAAAGCCCAGCAATACCACGATCTGGCCCGATTGGCCCTCACCACCATCCCCTCCCTGGGATCCCGATCCTCCAAATACTCCTCCCTCCTCCTCCGCTGTTCCGCCGTCGAAATCGCCTACCGGGGCATCGCCGACGCGCGACCCTCGAGCATGGACCCGGAAGATTCCCGGATATTGAAATTGACTTGTCGGAATTTGGCGAATTACGCATCGACGTTGGATCCGGCGGAGGTGGAGGACGGGACGTTGGGGACGGCGTTGAAGTATACGTGGGAGTTGTTGGAGAGGGTGTTGGGGAAGTTGAGGGTGGCGAGTGCGAGGGTGGTGGATCAGCATTCGGCGTTGGGGGTGGCGGGGACGGTGGCGGCGCGGGAGCGGGAGGCGGTAAGTGGAGGAGGAAATGGGGTGGAGGACTTCAACAAGGGTCTGCTCAAGAATTTGAAAGCGGAGGGAGAAGCCACCGCCCACCCCTTCTTTGGTCGTCTCCGCCGCGACAACTACGAAGAAGTCGTGCGTTCCCTCCTCGGCGATCCTCGTCCCGATCCCATCCTCATCCCCGCGGTATTGACCGATGAGACCATGCCCGATGTCGCCACGGACTATCACACCGCCGCCTCTTCTCTCTTGCGAATCTGCCACGCGTGCAGTTTGTTATTGCAGCAGCGACGATTGGTCAAGAACGCCCCGGCATTCGTGGCGAGCGCCGCCCAATACGCACTCACCGTGACATTGCCCATGCCTCACCTCGACGCCTCCATCTGCTTCTGGAGAAGGAGTCCCATGCGACGAGAAACGCAAACCAACCTCTTGTTCCTCATTCGACGCATGTGCCGCATCTATTCCGCCGCGACGAGTTCCGTCCAACAATCTCGAGGATTGGTCGGAATCCGCACCACCGCACTCGCCTGCGGAGCCTGCGTCGCCGATGCCATCGCGCGAGTCAAATGCATCGACGATCCGAGTCCCTTCTCCCTCCATTACTCGGGGATGAACGAAGGTCCCACCCGCCCCTTCGGATTCGAACCCGGATCGTTCGAATCCCTCGCGGCCAATTTGCCCATTTACGATCCGCAATTGACCACCCTCCGCTTCCAATGTTTGGATTACATGCGGGGAATGACCATCCGGGACGATGGGACGTGGAACCCCACCATATTCAACTTTGATGTGAGTCTCACTCCCCACGAGGGGGATTTGGAACTCATGAACCATTTGAGTATTGAATTGGCATTGCCCCGCCCGCATCCTCCCACGGAGAATGCCATGGTGACGCATGCGGCGCGGTTGATTTCGGGGAGCAATGGGGCGATCATGGAGATATTGCCCGAGTTTGAATATTTTAGGGACATTGTGTTTCATTTTAAGCATGCGGTGAGTGGGGCGACGAGTACCCCGGAGGTGGAGGATGGGTATATCTGGCTGCCGACGGATGCCACTTTGAAATGGAATGTGAAGCCGCTGTCGGAGAATGATAAGACGTTGGTGTATCATGTGACGGCGTTTCGAGGGCATTTGCAAGAGTTTGTGGATCCGATGGCAGTGAAGAAGGATGCGCAGAGTGGTCAGAATGCCTTTGCGAGCTTTTTGAGTTTGTTTGGGAAGAGTAAGGTGGCGAGGAATAAGTTGAGTTGTGCGGACGTTACGAATATTGTGAATTCGTGTGGGGAGAAGTTTATTAAGGGAAAGTGAGTACAGTGTTGTTGTTTCTGGTTTTGTGTTTGTATGGCATTGTCTTGGTAGTGTTTGGAATAGTTTGCTTTTGCTCGGTCTTTGCATTCTTGACCTGGACAGAACGTGATTCGTTTCATCTCTGACACGATGCACCCACAATATGCCCCCTCTGTTCCTCCTTCCAGAGCCAAACCCGTATCCGTCAAAAACGAAGATGACATTCTTCACCTAACCAATGAAGAACTCCCCACCTTCGGCGGAGTCCTCACTCCCGCCGACTCCGAACGCTTCCTCCAATTCTTCACCGTACCCTACCTCCGCATCCCCCTCATCCTCGACTTTTTCGCCAATGGCGACCCCGGACGCTTAGTCGCACTCAAGACCAAATCACTCCAATTGATTGTCGACGCTGCATTGTTCGAACCAGGCATGTGGAAGCCGGCAGATTATTTCGAGCAGGTGATGGAAATACCGGTGGTGAATGAGGAGAAGTTGAATAATTTACTTTCCACGCCTTTGGGGACGTTGTTCAATGAGATTGCCAAGAGTCCGGATGTTTTGACTTCGTGTGTCATCAAGATTTTGGAGAGGGCCGTGGATATGGATGTGGGGCGGTACACGGAAACGGCATCTTCGGGTCCCCTCATCCTCTATGCGACGCGATTGGCTGTCCGGTTGGAGGGATTTCTCAAATTTGCGTTGAAAAAGTGCAATATTCCTGGACAACCTCGTCCTCGGGGATTGGAGTTCATGGAGAATCACAAGGTAGAAAAGGCCACCAGAGATTTGAGAAAGACATTGGACGATCGAGTCATCCCCATGTTGGAATATTGGATTGATCCCATCCGGTGTCGGAGTTGGATGCTCGACCTTCGATGAAGGGTTTGCACCATTCAAACGGGCAAACCATACAGGGCAGAATTCGGTTTGGAATTCTGCATCGACGGTTTTGTCGAATGGAGCGGAGCGTTGCACCGAATGGAGTTCGATGCAACAATTAAAAATAAGCTCATAATTTGAGAAATCAGTCAACTCAAAAGTGTACACAACAACAACTACGAATAATTACTTACCTCGATTCACCGGAGGTCAGGAATCTTCCAACATCCGGTGTTCGAAGAATGTGGATGCGTCGAATTTGGTGCATGCCCATCTCATTTATCTGTTTAAGAATTATACCTATGAGGAGTTTGACTACCGATCCATTTCGGTACTGTTGTCCTCCCAAGTTTATCTTTCCATCAATCATCGGTTCAGTAACAAGGCATACGATGATCTCGCCGATTCTTCCGATCCCTCCAAGCCTCCTCCATCGATTCAAATTGCTCAGTCGGAGATATTTGATATTATTCAGGGCAAGAGGTATCATATTTTGAAATATATGAAGAATAATCCCGACGATGCCGATGCGGCGATGGAGGCCGTAGTAAGGATTGCCACGGGGACGGGGCCGAGGGCAGAAACAGATAAGAAAAAGTTATTGAAGCAGAGGCATTGGAATAGTATTGGACATCCTAGTTGTTATGGGCGTTTTGTGCCGTGAGTCTCATGTGAATGTTTTGTGCCTTTTCTTCGTGTTTTAGACTCAATTCTCACAATAGCTTTTTGTCTCGTTAAACTTATGTATTTGTAGTGATACGGAAGATGAAAAACTACGTGATGGCTCATACCGTAAGCCAAGGGCTGGTGAAAACTTTGAGAAGTGGATGCTTCGGTAAGTATTCTCACATTATAAAGACATACACTTTTTCATTTTTCATTATCTAATCCCTCCATTTTCGTGACATCTCCTTTTAATCTCTACTGCAAACAGCGTAACAACCAAAGAAGTGGGAATCGAAGTCAATGTCCAAATATCTGAATTCACCCTCCAAAACCACAAGATGATGCTTCTCGACCCTAGCATCATGAGGCACAAGGACTTTCAACATACAAAGAAGACAGTCTTGGCGGATGCCACTGATGTTGCTTGTGCCGAGGTGGTTCATACTACCAATAGGTATCATTGGCGTTTGGTGGGGCAAAGGTACGATGTCATGTCATGGGCGCCGGACAAGAGGAATTATCATGATATTAAGGAAGCGAAGAATCAGGATTATACGAGGCAGTTCCCTAGTAAGCTGCGACCGGGAGAGGTATGTTTGCTCATGTTGTGTCATTCTATCAGTGCATTAGAGTGCATTTATCCATTTGGAAAGATCTAACTTGCCATTCCACTGAAATGTACTACGCTTTTGGGCTGCAAATACAGACTTGGGTGGCAGAAGTACTTCTTGAAAAGCTCCCACTTATTTTGCCAGAGGTTACTCTCTACATGACTCCGAATGATGTATCAAATATGCCCTATGCGCATCTGATGGGATGGATCCAAAATCCCTCAGCAGGCGACCACAACTTCACCCACACACTCAAGGAAGTAGTGGTATCTCACAGTCCTCCAATAGTGACGGTATTCAATGTCAAAGAGTACGGCCGTCGTCATTTGCGAACATTGGAATACACTTCAAACATGTCCTTGTGCTTACATGAAGTGTCCGGAGAGCCATATCCAGATAGGGTTGGAGGTGTATTGGCCATGTCTGGCGGGATACCCATGACCACGGTTCACCCCGAACCGAGTTTGATCATTACAAGAGCGCTCAACTCCGAAATGGGGACACAAACATTCATTCCATCTCGTTTCATGGCGGGCCTTCTTCCTGCCTGTTTGGTAGAGAAGTACTTATTCTGGCAATCGGAAAATGATGATATTATTGGGTACGAGATTCCAAAAGAAAAGAATGATGCGGATGTGACTGATATGGGTGCAGATAGCGAGTCGTCGACACGTCTTAAAATTAAGCTCTCCAAGCACAATGGTTCAGATAAAAGTGGCTTCTGTAACACCGCGGCCGATGCCCTTGTGCAGAGGATCGCCGTGGTCGACTCGGAGGAAGAATCAGAAAATATTGACAAAAACAGACCAGTCCACACACTCTTGAACATCGGGACGGCACCTCCTGGTTCTTTACTCAAACAGATTGGAATGCTCTTGTCAAGACTGGACAATCTTTCTCAAGTGCTCGTATGGAGCGAGTCTGAAGTATTGAATGCAAATCAATCGTGTACGATCGACTTGATTGAACTTCCTCGCGTCAATCTATCGTTCAAAGCAAAGAGGGTAGAGAAAATTGATGGAACAGTAGAACATCGCCTTTACAGCAATGACAATGATGGGCTATACATTTCAACATCAGCGAAGGCAAGGGAACTTGTTGAGAAGCTTTTGGGCTCAATCGATCATTTTATTGTGCTCCAAAATGAAGACAATGACCTTTTTGTCCTAATCCCAGGATGCGCACTGCCAAGGAGGCTGTTCGTTGATGGTTCCCACTTGTCGGTGCAAGTATTACTTGATCGTAGGAACCAAGAGTGGATCAATAACATGGGAGAGATCCGTTGCTATTTGTATCCAGTTCACAGCTCTAAGTCGTTCCTTATCACTCCATCTTTAGCTTCTTCAATGTATTTGATGGTCATGTATTTCATCACTGGTGCCTACCAGGAAGTCTACAAGATGGTCAGTCATTGGCATATTCCAATTTCGAACATGAGTATTTGATGATGCTATGGCTTATTCAGTTGCTTTGTTTCTTCTATCCCCGCAACAGGTCGAATCGTGCGTTAGCGAAGAGCTGTCACCAGAGGAGGTTCGTAGTTGATTCTTTGTTTGCTTTTATTCTGTAGGTTTTCGAAACGACAATTAAAACCGCTCTTTACGTTTTCATACAGCTTCAAATTTTCAACCAGCTCGAATTTCTTGGCAATGACAATCACCCTGATGCCCATGCATGCAGATTGAAACTATCAGCAGTAACTGTCGGCCTTGGAGATAGTGCCATGAAATGTCCTTGGAGTGTTTTTGAAGAAATGAGAGAGTATGTAAAGAAGGTAGGACAATTGTCGCAATCACATTTCAGTATTTAGAAGAGAAATTGTTTCTGAATCAACTGTTTTCTTTGTCGTTGAAGATCGAGTATGTATCATCTTCATGTAGGCTGACCACTGAAGAAGAGGTAAGCGTGGAATTGTTTCATAAAGTGTGAAATTTATTCATTACTCTTACGCCTCCTCTTCATGGTGTCACCAATATTTCTCTGACAGCTGCTTCTCCTGAAAATGAGCACACCCTCTGTGGGATATCGCCTTCCTACTGAGCTAATTAATCGGTACGATCAACTTCATGAACATTATTGAAGTATTATTGTTGTTAGTCAATCCTCTTGTGACTAATCAGTTCATTTTTGTCACAGCCATTCATATGTGTCTGCAGTTAGCAACATTTCTACTCTACCTGTTGACAAAACTCTTCAAATTAAAATTGGCATAGAAAAACCTCCTGTCATTGATAACTTCGACTCAGGTGCTGACACTTCCATTCTCGACAATCCGAAGAATTGCATGATTTCATCCAAGCTATTTGGTGCTGCATACTCAAGGCCAGAAGAAGTAGGTGGAAAACTTTGTTCTTTTTTCGATCGTATGATGGATGTCCATTCTAACCTATCACTTTTTCTTTGTGCAGGACCAAGTTGCTTTTGGCGGGCTTAGGGCTTTAGAATTCATCAATTCAGCACTTGATCACGGTGTTGAAATTACGTCAAGTAGTTATGGATTTCCTCTAATGTATGATTTGCTTGTTGGCACAGTCGCCTTCAAATTACACCCCAACGACAAGACTCATAACTGGGGTCGAGTTCTTGTACGCTTAGTCCCTTCCTCAGACTTTAAGAGGAAATCTGCAGAGATGTCAGCACTTCGTATTTTATCTGAAAACCCAACAGTTGCTCAACATCCACACATACCCAAATTCCAAATCGATAGTGCTATGTCCAAATTCAAGGGCATGTTTCAAGGGAAGGATGCTGTTAGTCGAGTTCTTGCTGAATTGCACAACTTCTTGACCAAACAATCTATCAGGGCCATGCTTAATTTCCCTGTTGCGTCGATTGAAAGTTCTTCTCCTGCCGTAATGACTTTGCGTCGTCCAAGGTCTTTCTTTGACTATCGCCTCTGGGTTATTCCAAAAGTGTCTGACTATTCACAATCAGTTTTTCACCTTGATATTCAAAATTGTGCAGCAGTAAATATCCCACTTGGGCAAATACAGGCATTTGCATCAAAACCATTGGCCCCAATTAAGCTTGATACATTTGTTGTTTATCTCAACCGTGGGCAGCTTCGAAAACCTGCTGTCTCTGGCACTGTTCCATTTAATCTCTCTGCGTCAAGTGAGTCCCAAACTTGAGATTTTTTGGTTGATAACTGGATGTATAGAGATAGATCTAATTTTGTCTTTCTATCTTTGATGCGTTACAGAGTCAAGCAGGACACATTGCTCCGAAGCCACAATGCAGCGCATCGGGACCGACATCCAGATATATGCATATTCTGTTAACAATGAAACAACTCCTACATTGATAGGCTTTTCTCCTGCCGATATTGATTCGCTGCACTCAAATCCTTCTACTCTTAATAAAGCAATTTCTCAAATTGGAGCACTCATCAAAGCACTCCATGGACTCATGGAGTTTGATCGAATGTCACTTGGTAATTTGATGGGTAGAGCCCTTGCTATTGCAACTAGTGAAGAGAGAAGTGACTCTTCTTCGGGAGGCGTGGCTGAGGAATGCAACTTTTTACGTTTCCGCATGGGCCAGATCTCAGAGAGGGAACCTACTGTGTGGTTTGAACTTTTGGTTGCATCCATTCTTTCTTCCACTGCAGAACAAGATATTCGAAGCCTCAATCCCTATCTGTCAGGGGCTGCTTACAAGACTGTGAATTCCTGTAAGATTTTCATTCTGTTGTTTTTATTTGATCAGATTGATGTCAAATGGTTCCCTAACATGCCAATTATTTTCTCTCAACAACGTTTGTGTATTGATGCAGTAACTGTTGTTGCAATGCTTGCCTCTATTCGCATTGGACAATCACACCGTGCACTGGCAGGTCTTTCAAACCTAGTTATGCTTTTGCGCAAAGTCAAGAGCACAAACACCCCAGATGTGCAAAGACGTCTCTGCCAGGAGATTGGATTGCAGTCTTCAAAAGTTGCCACAGACTTGACTTGCGAAAGACATTTTATGAAAGTTTCCCAAGCTTCTGTTGAGTTTGATCCAAGATTCCTTGTTTTCGAGTTCACATACTCATTGATGCTACGAAAAAGTCAAGTCATACTTGTGAACAAATTCCTTCATTCCCTCAAGAATAATCGTTCAATGTGCCATCAAATGATCATGGGTGCTGGAAAAACAACTGTTGTTGCACCACTGCTTGCTCTTATCTTAGCTGATGGAAAGTCTCTTGTGACACAAGTTGTCCCTCATGCACTCCTTGAATTTTCTCGGGGTGTAATGCGAGAGAAATTTGCAGCTGTTGTTCGAAAACCCGTCTTCACTTTTTCATTCAGCAGAGGTACTCCAATCACAAGGGACCTCTATATGAAACTCTGCAAGGCCAGGGATAGCAAGGCCATCATTTGCGCTACTCCTACAAGTGTGAAATCATTCATGTTGTAAGTCATGAATTCTTATTATGTTTCAGCTGTTGAAATCTACTTTGCCAACCACAACTTTAACTTTCATTTTATAATTACTTCAAAAATGTGTGTAGGAAATTCGTCGAGATGATGAGGCATCTAGAGAGGTCCAAGACTGGAGGAGAGAGGGTGCCACCATCAGGAGGAATGTTCCTCTCTCGCATAGCAAGGAGATTCCGTGAACAAGTTGTTGTAAACGAGCTCACAGTGAACCCTGAAGATGTTTATTACTGTACCGAAATTCTGAAAGTCTTCAAAGAAGGAGTACTGCTCCTGGATGAAGTTGACTTGATTCTTCACCCCCTTAAAAGTGAACTGAATTGGCCAATCGGGGACAAATTGCCCATTGACTTCACAAGAAGCAAGAAATTTGGCATTGGCCTTCGATGGGACGTACAGTGGCATCTGCTTGATGCCATATTTTATGCATCGACAAAGAAGATGTCAGTTGACTTTAGTGACAGCCGAGAAGCTCTTCAAATTCTTGATAGCATTTCTTCTACTATCCAACGGGGAGTGGCAGAAAACAAACTCCAACACACTCCACACATTGTTTTGCTTGATAGAGAATTTTATGCGTCTCAACTAAAGCCACTACTAGTTCGTTGGCAGCTGCTGTATTTGAGGAGCAAAAGGCTTCCAAACATTGAAGACAGACACCTCCTTTCCTACATGATTAATGGACCACTAAAAGACCAGCAGGCAGCATCAGCATGTTCGGTTGCATTGGATGATGAATACATGAAAATGCTTAATTTGTCGCATGATCTCATTAATAATTTCATTCCTCATGTCATTTCAAAGATCAATAGGGTTTCTTTTGGTTTGCTATCAAAGAATGATTTGAAAATTGCAGAGGAGACAGATCCAAACATGTCAATGGCAAGACGACTTGCTGCTGTACCATTCGTGGGGAAGGATGTTCCTAGCAGAGCAAGTCAATTTTCGCATCCGGATATCGTCATTGGTTTGACTATTACTGCTTATCGCTATGAGGGAATCCGAATGACTGATTTTGTCACCGCATTGCAAGAGCTGAGGGATATGCTTGATGGTGAATTTGGGCCTCACCACAAAAGACCTTGTGAGTTGGTATTGTTGCCTGTCATTCTTTTGTTATGCATATTGGAGATTCACATTTTTTTCTTTTATTGGACTGATTGCTCAGCGGCATTGAGATGGATATCATGGGTAGAAGCAGCAGGCGGAAAAGTCAGAGGTCCACGAAAATTAGAGAGTTCTGTCTCTGGCGACGAAGATACTGAAACAGAATTCCTTGCAGCTCCAGCTTACTCAGGTGTCAGGCCTGTTGATGATATCTGGCCTCTGCACTTGTTAGATCTAAGGTCGGATTATCCTTCTTGTGATGTTGTGTGTTCGCGTTTCCTTTAGTGAAAACCAATTCTTACCTTCCTCTTATTTCCTCCACACTGACTTGCAGTGATGATAATCACTTGGAGGTAACATATTCTTTGCTAAAAAGTAGTCCACTCATACTCAAGTTCTACCTGGACAGTTTCGTCTTCCCGCTTGTACTTGAGCACCATGGCGAAAAAATTGCAGCATCTGGTCAAGATCTTGGAGGGGATATGCTATTCTCAAGAAGAGTTGGTTTCAGTGGTACTCCATCTGACCTCCTTCCAGAGGAACTTGGGCAATGTCACTACGATGAAGGTGTTGATGGGAAAATATACCACTATCTGACTTCAGACGCTATCATGTCTAGCAGATTGCTTGGGGCTGACTGGTGAGAAATATTCTTCCATCGTATTTTATCCTCATGTTTTTCCAACTTACTAGAGGTCCATATCAAGCAACTACAGTGCAGTTCTAATGTCTCTTCTTTTTGATCAATTTTGACAAATTATTCAACAGGACCGTGACAAAAGTCCTAGATGACATCATCAAAAGTGATCCTCCGTTCCATGTTCTCATTGACACAGGGGCTCTTATTACAGGGCTCAGCAACTATGAAGTTGCCAGGTACATGATCACTCATGGTCTCTCCAATGATTTTGATGGAGTTGTTTTCCTTGATCATCGTGACAGAAAGATGATTTTGCTTAGACATGGCATGCATGTTGTCCGTTTGGCTCAGGCTGGGGTTCCAAGCAACAGGCGGTTCAGTTTTTATGATCAAATTCACACAACTGGTGAGTGCAGCTTTTTAACAGACAACTTCTCTTGGATGTTCTTTTTCTTTCATGTTCTGCAAAACTCAAATGGCACGATCCATCCCCACTTTTTCCTCCTGCATGTAGGTATGGATATTCATCAATGTATTGATGCAAGGGCTGCCATCACTTTAGGCAAGGATATGACCTTCCGTGACTATGCGCAAGGGGCATTCAGAATGAGAGGAATCGGACAAGGCCAGACTCTTGAGGTAAGCAGATATATCAATCTTACTCTCTTCTACTTACATCTTCTTCAACTAGCTCGGGATTAATTTGATTTCTGTGGCATCTGTAGCTATTCATCATTCCTGAAGTAATGGAGCGCATCAACAAGCATGTGCGGCTCCTTTCGGGAATCCGCACCAACCAACAACAACAATTAGGACATGCCAATGGAACAAATGGTGATAGCCTTCTTTCTTTGGGGCCTGTTCAGTCATTTGTGCCACAAAATCTTTTAGTCCACGTTGCTTCGTGGCTCACTTTGAATGGGATGAAGTCTGAAAATATGCAGTTCCGCTTACTCTGTCACCAAAGCGTTGAAAACGTTATCAGAAAGCGGGCTTTCTTGATCATGACAGCAGCATACAGGGAGCTCACGTCATTTGCATTTGCTGGGAGAGTAAAAGAGATTGCTGCTATTTCTGCAGCTGCCAAAGGACACGGAGACTTAGCTGCTGATCTTGGTGCCTTGTTCGATGGCTCAAGAAAACTATTCAATGATGATATTGCTGCTATTCAGAGTGTGCTTCAAGGAAATAATCTGAAAGCCGTTGGAGTGGACAAACTGCAAAGATGTCTTGATGTGATGACCGAGAGATTAGACTTTAATGTGCAGAACAGCATCCCTATTCCTACACCACTGTCCGAAACACTCCGTAACACGGTGGGTACTATTTGGCTTTGTGTCAGTGATAATATTGGTCACACTAACATACTTTCATCTCATTTTGGATAAATAACTAATCACAAATAGGTTCAGCGCAGTCGAGAATTCATCACCAATGACTACGATGCTGCTGTTGTGGATAAGAGTACGTTCTTTCCATCTGACATTTTTTTTCAAACAACCAAAATTTCATTGATTTCTTAACTTTTGTTCCTATTGGCAGTCATCATGGTCTTAGTTAACTCAGAGACTATTTCAAAGAAAGGAGTTGTGGCAAGTCCAGAGGATGGAGGGGATGATGATGGTGATCATGGTGCGCTCTTGTTTTCCTAAATTTAATTCATCCTCCGCAATAAATCTGCTAACACTGCATCTTCACGTTTTGAAGTCATGCAACGGGAAGAAGTTTCGGAGGAGGAAGTACTCCAAGGTCAGAGCACTAATATACTTTTTTGGATTGCTTTCTTTTTCCTGTTGATTTTGATTCGCAAAACATTTTAAATCGTTTCTTTTCTTTACAGAGCAAGAAGAAGAGGAAGAGGAAGAGGAGGAGGAAGGTAAATTATTTCCACTTTAATTTTTGGTTGCATTCATTCCTTCATTTTTTTGTGTATTTCAATTTTTTTGCCTTTTGCCGATCTTTCAGAGGAAGAAGAAGAAGAGGAAGAAGTTGTCCATGAATCAGCGAAGAAGAAGAAATACAGCCGTGACGGAGAGAATCCAAATCCATGGCACACAGCATCTCTATCTGTTCCCAAACATAACATGCAGTCTCATGGGCAAACAGTTCATGAACGCTCTTGGGAGCAATCGTTTTATCCTGCATCTGAGTTTTCAGTGAAGAATAGCCTGTTTTCCAAAGCGGTAGGCCTCAAGTTCCCAAATTATCTCTACATGTCAAAGTAAGATTCCTGTGCATTTTCTTCTCTTTCTCTTGTGTCGAGGGCCAACAAAATTTCCATTTTTTGTTCTTAGTAATTACTATGAAAAAGGTTGGGGTTTGAAGACCCACCGTCGCTTGAAAAACATTATCATCATAATGGAGTTCTGTCCTTCCAAATCCATGTTGCAAGAAGTTCCTGCTTCTGAAAAGTCTTTCTCTGTGGCTCAAGATAAAATTTTGCGAAGAGCATTTGCTACGTCTGATGGGAGAATGACAGATCGCATCAAAGTGTCCGAGGTAAAGGAAGTTCTCCGAGCTGTGGATATCGTTGGAGATGACGAGAAAGAAAAAGAAAAATTCTTATCAAGGTGAGTAAATTTTTTATTTGGTCCTCATATTTTTGCGACAACCTTCTCATCGTCGACTTCTTCAAAAATTCGATAATGGAACTTGCAAAAATAGCATTAATTTGGACCCTAATGGAACTGTCTCTTATGAAGAGTTGAAGCATATGCTGAGTCAGCGTATTCAATATAAAATTCAGGCAGGTCGATATTATGTCGCTCTGTCATTGCAAGAAGCCCAGTGCATGAGGCTTGCTATTCATCAACAACACAAAACTCCTTTCATTCCGGGCACTGATGCCATTGTTACTTTGCGTACGGAGAGAACACTTTTGGACTCTAGTGTAGGGTTTGAAGATGCTATGACTTACCAACACACGACTGCACAAGCATGCTTCAGATTCATTGACAGCGCTGTAAATTTTGCGCCGAAGGAAGTAAATATTCTTTTGAGAACATTAGAAGATGAAATTCCAGATGACCGATCCAAGTTCTTCATGGAAGTGAGGAGCAATAGGAGACGGAAGCAGATTGACCCAAGTGCCACACCGCTTAAGAAAGTTTTCTCTGCCCAGGATGAACAAAATGCACTTCAGTATCGCATTGCAGTGGGTAGAATTACGGCACTATTAAAGTCCCGCGGTATGTATGCACGAGATGCCTTTGCTGCATTCGACCAGAATCGGGATGGAATGCTGTCAGGGAATGAGCTGCGTGCTGGTCTTGACTGGCTTGGGCTCAAACTTGACACCATGCTACTGCGACAGTTCATGAGTGAACTGGATAAAGATAGAGATGGTTTAATTAACTTGGATGAATTCAAAGAAGCTGTTGGTTGGGAAGAGACTGGGAGCGAAGAAAATGTTGGTCAATTCAGCGGAATGCCTCTGCCTCCACCACCAAAAGAAGCCACTCAAATGCACAAACTTGCAATTCCTGCACCTGTTCTTGCTGGTATTAAGATAAAGGTGAAAAGGGTTGGAAAGTTCTCTCAGGTCTGGACAAGCCAAGGGAGTATGAGCCGTATGAAAGGAAGCGTATGGGAACCTGCTGACCACAAGTCCACTTTTAAATCCAACAAAGCCTATGTTTATTTAGGCCATTATGGTTGTACTAGTTTTGACAATCCAAACAGGGATGGAAATCCAAGACTGACCCTTGAGATTACCGATACTACTGGCAGCTGGGTTGGTGGAAGCAGTTGGCTTCCTTTTGTCCTTGATCGGTATCTTCCAAGGCCAGCGCGATATCGTCTGGTCTGGAGCATCACTCATGGAGCCAATCCGTTTTATGCATGGGAACCTGTCCCCCCAAGTGATGATTTCATTGCATTGGGATGTATTGGTACGAAGACTGACAAACCACCTGATACACGGATGATGAGATGTGTCTGCAAGCATTGGGTTACAGAGAGCAAGATCCTCAAAAGTATTTGGAACGACAGTGGTTCAGGTGGACGCGAGGGAAGTATTTGGATTTTCAACTCAATGAATTTATTGGGATTTGTAAATGGACATGATCCCCCAAGAAGGAAACCATTTGATCTCAAGAGTCACAGATTTTTCCTTAGGGAGTACAGTGATATCAAGGTTAACGGCATTGCACCAGCACCTGGATCATAATGTTTGGTACTCCTCTATGTGACTCTCTATGTAGAAACTGTTTTGATTTAGTTCACACATTATCACCAGGAAAAACATAGGATGAATATTAAGCGCCTATCCCTATCTTCATGCAACCTTTTTTTTTTAATGATGGAATTCACACCCAACAAGAATAACCCCAGAATAAATGTAGATCTTGATAACAAAATGATTGAACGTGTTTTCAAAAGTAACAAGTTTGAAAACAAGTGATTTCTCATCTTATCTTAAATATTATGGATTTCAACCACCTTTCAACCATACCAGCACTAATCTGACGAAACTTATTGCAGCTGCTGTAGTTCATTGAAAATACTTTGTGTTCAACTTAGACACTGAATGCCATTATGACATTGTGACCAAAAATCATTTCACCGTTTTTTTGATTTTCATATTTTTTCCAAAGTGTTTTTCGTTTTTACCTTGTTCTGCCTGGAGATCAAACTAAATAACAAAATCAATAGACTGCTACTAATACAAATTTGATGAATTGATCAGCAGCAAGAAGTCAAAATTACCAAAAGGAATCTTATGGGCTATGTATCTTTTCTCAAAATGAGATCCCAAACAGGGAGAAGAACAATGGGTGCTCACCATATCACATACCACAAACCACTCTCCTGCAGTTGAAGCTTGTTGGTTGAAACAAAAAATAATGCTGGATTTATAGAGAAAAGTTGACAAAATGAGAGGAGGGACAAATGCAAAAATGATTTGTGTATCAGATTGAATAGTTGCCATGGCAAAAACAATTCAAAGTCAAGAAAGTTAGGACAGAAATTAAAAATAAACTGTCATCTGCACATTGATGTCGAAACCAAAAGAAAACATAAAACAGAGGTACTTCATTAAAACTTAGTTTTACTAAATATGGGTTAATTCAATAATAATTATAATCACAAGTAAAAAGGGCTTTTATTTGAGAGCACAAGGGAAGGTGGAAGGTGTGATTTTAAAGCATTCATAAAAAAATATAATGTCCCTTCAGGCTGTCCTGACTATTGGGTATGGCACTACTTATCTTGGCCAATCAAGTGGTCTTCTCTTAAAAAAGAAAAAAAATCAACTCATCTTATTGCACTTATCATTGGAAAAGTATTGTACCATTTTGCTGCCCTTTTTGGAGCTGTGTATGTAGACCACTCATATGAGAATGAGCACTCTCATCTGTCCCAGCAACAGGTAATTCTACCATCTCCCATACCCCCTAGCAAATAATGACTATTTGTGCATCCTTCTCAACAATGACTTTCCACTAATATTAACTTTTGTGAAAGAGTGAAGGGCTTGGAAATGTAAGCAAAAAAGAGCAGAATGGCCATTTAAGCTCAAAATAC
>JALLOT010000202.1:0-24017 GCA_036939595.1 Thalassiosira livingstoniorum | reverse complement strand
CTACCAAGAAACCTAAATGGTCAAGGCTGGCCAAAGGACAGAAAAGAAAGGCTCTCATGTCTCAATGGACGGACGAGGAAAAAGAGGATTTTTGCAACGTCTGTAGATATTTGAAAAGGGAACAAAATGATGAAAAATACTACAATGCCCTGGTACGTGAACATAAAATGTGGGTAACGAAAGACTCTTATTTTGGTAAAAAGCTAAATAGAGATTTGAACGAGGAGGAATATGGAGATGATGACACAGGGCATGTGATATCGGCCCCTGCTTTGGACTTGCTTGCTGACGAAGATGACTTTTAAGTATATTGAACAATTGTGTAGTGTCATATATGTTCTAGAAATTATATTAGTCTCAAAACATTGTATTGAAAAGATGTTGTAATGTAGAATGTAATGGTATTCATAGTAAAAATGATTAGTGCTTTGAAAACCAGTGAAGCTTAGTATTGAAACCCAAAAAAATGAGTACGATACCCAATTTGAGGTTTTTATTACTTTAAAACCATAAAATAAAAACCAGTGTCCAATGGGCATTAGGAACCAACAAGGCAAGTTTAAAACCCATTGTAATGGTTTTTCTGTATTTAGATTATAGACGTAATACCAAAAATAAGGAATTTAAAGTTATGTCACTCCTTTCAAAAAAACCAAAATGTGAAAAATAATATTACTGAAAGGTTGTTTTTGCTTCACGCGCACAAAGGCCAATGTTTGGTTTTACAAAGCTCCTTCGTGTACTTATGTATTACCATTACTACGTTTGTTTTGAAACCCTAAAAGTGATGGTTGCTAGAGGGAATAAAAGATAGGTAAATATTACCGTAACGCGCGTGAAAGGGGTTTCCAATGATTGTTGTTGATTTTATGATGGATGGTTGGAATTGTTGTTGAAATTGGAACCAAATCAATGATTCAGGTGGAAGTGAGTGCTTTGATTATTGATTTGACCAAGATAATAATTTTTATTGGAATTGAAAGAGTTTTATAAATTAAAATGACAAGAGGGCTTTCACATGTAGTTTTTGATGAAAGATGAACTGAGAAAAGTATAGAAATAAATTTTGAGTCATAGAAAGTGGTTTTGGAAGGCAATATATTTTGTTGTATTGAATTAAAGCTGGAGCTGGTGAGACATTTTCATCAAGTGAAGAAAAACATATATTGTAGTGGTGGTAGCCTAGAAATAAAGAGAAGTGAGTTCTTAGAGTGGACTCATATTATATTATTCATTAAATCTGGTTTAACAAAAGTTTCTTAAATGACATCAAAATGGAACTTAGCAGAGATTCATTTATCTTGATTTTTTTCTTGATTAACCTTGAAAATTATTGATAGATTGCCATAATAGGAAAGTATGATCAAAATTGGATGACAAGTATGAGGCATCAACATCTGCTTAATTCCCTTTGCATCATGCATTATGATGATAGAAAACATGGATAGGAACTAAAAGTCTCAACACATGTATGCATGTGTTAACTTCCTCAATTTGAAATAGTAGTTTTTGAATGAATTGATCAGTAAAAGTAAGACAAATGCTTTAACTTTTACATTTAGGACATTATCCATTAATTAATCAGTTGGTTAGTGCTATGATTAATGGACAATGTTGTTAGAATACAAAGTAAGTTACTACTTATTTCTAAGTAGACATGTATTCTACTTGGTATGTTATCCCAACCATCTTGAGCATTGAGTTTGTAGAGCTTATAATCTAGATTACTTGGTTACTCCTAAATGGTCTTTAGCCTCAATCTTACAAATGTCCTAAATGTAAAAGTTAAAGCATTTGTCTTACTTTTACTCATCAATTCATTAAAAAAATACTATTTCAACTTCTGTATATGAAACAAATTTATGAGCTCAAACTTGTACTACCTTGTGTTTTGTCCTCTACTAATATAATATGATTATATGCTTTGAGGAATAAACAGTCTTTCAACAATGTCAACAGGAATTGATTCACAAATGCAATTGAATTTGAGGTTGGAAATCAAATGATAAGATTCTAATATCAACTCTCTGAAGCTTTTAAAAGTGATCCTTTTTAAATTTGAGAAATGAATCAAATGACATAGGCTGTTTCAAACAATCAGATCCATTATTTGAACAGGACTAATCAGTATTTGATATTTTTTGTCCCTCAGACTTGATCTCGCTATCTTGCTTCCATTTCAACAAATTTTATTTGGAATTATTCAACATCTTTGATTCACCCAGATACTTTCATTCTGTCACCTTATCTTTCTTCAAAAAAATCTTCCTCTTTCCCCCCATCTCCTGAACTCCCATCCAACCCCTTCTCAATTGCACCTCCCAAAATCTCCAATTCCCAATTACTCCTCTCCATCCCTGCCTACTGCCCCACAACCTCCTTCATCAACCCCCTTGCATAACATTGTGGATTCATCCCAAACAGATGCCCAACATCGAACAAATTCAACAAATCCATAGGAATTGGAAACTTTTCATCCAAACTTGTTCAAAATACCTCCGACACCTCATTTGGAAAGGTCCATCTACCCCAATGAATGTTAGTGATTCCATTGGAGATTGTTGGCCTCATTCCATTCACCTGTTGTTCAATGACACAGAGGGAATAGATGATTTTAAAAATGAAGGCAATGAAGGATGCGACAGTTTTGATGTGGATTTTGGTGGAGTCTCTGTTGGATTCAGACCATGTTTTGATAATGTTGGTGGTTTTATGGAGGCAGTTGACAAGTATTCTGAGGTGTTTGAGGAGGACTTCTCCTGATATTCTATCAGGGTGTGCCACCAATGTGCCACTGGGTACCCCTCTGGCAATACCCCATGCTGTGTAGTAAGGATTCCAGCATGGCTTCCAGGAAACAAGCCTCCACACTCAATCAAACATTTCAAATTTTATAGGTACTCCTACTTGAAAAATGGCAGGCAAAAGTTTTTGACCACATTTCTCTATGGAAAAAATGATTTTATTATGTGATTTGCCACCCTTATCTACTCACTTACCTACTAATCACGTACATACTTAAATCAATAGTAAGTACTTAGGTATTACTTACTTCTTAGTAGCTAGTAGAAGCAAGTAAAGAGGTTTTAGTACTTCTTCAATAACAGAGCTTGAAAGATTGGAACTTGGAACATTGGGACAATTTTTATAGGCCCAGTAACTAGGAGAAGATGAGTGGCCATGGATATTTATGGATGTTTTGGTGTACCAGCTCATAATTTCCTATAGGGGAATTTGGATTTGTTTCCATAATAATTTGGTGTTTCCTTGCATTAGTCAAAGCATGAGGTATGCAGAAAAATATTTGAATTCTTAAAACTAGAAATTGCTTGAAAGGTCCTGAAATTATGGTGCCAGTGCTAAGTAGAAGCTAGTAAAAGTATGTAGTCATTAGGTAGTTTTTGTTTGTGTCTTTGGGATTCCCTTGTATGATTCCAGGAATTTTCTTGAGATCAGCCCTTGCTCTAAATACATTGCCAGAACTCTCAAAGAGATTAAATTTGCTGATGTGAACTCAATCTTTTTCATTTTGTTTTTATAAATTGAACCTTTGTTTACAGTGCTGATGATGCTGATAATATGTAACAAAATGAATCATTGGCAAAAAGACATTAAATTTAGTTCACCTACATGTGCCGTTGTTAATGGCTAAATATATCTCAATGGTTTTACCAAATAATTAAACCTAAGGTAGGAAATATGATATTGATTACCAGTGACAAACAAATTGAAAATTTGGCTATCATCCATTTATCACTCTAATAACCCTAGCAATAATTTTTTGTTCCCTTTTAGTGATATGAATTTAAGGTCATGCTACAACAACTACTGAGGTGATACTGAACAATATTAGAATATTATATTTTCAGTTTTCAGTTTTTCAATCACTTCTAAATGTATAGTTTTGAATATATGTATGTATTATTCTAGGGCAGCTGATATATTTTTGGAAAAATAATAATCAATTCAACCTTATGGTTATAAACTATAATAAATTAAATGCTTTTTCTTTTGCTGAATTATATTTAGTTTCATGTTTATTATTGTTAATTAAAATGAGAAACATCAAAGGATATTATTGGTTTCAACCTGTTTCAACCATTAGGAATAAACAATTGTGTATGAGCATGCATAGAATTTTGCTTGTTAATCATCACTGTACAAAAATTGTGAAAAGTCGATCATACTATTGTATTAAAACAATATTGGTAATTGAACTTTTGACACAAGTTCAATGGGGTAGAGATTACAAAAAATATTCATAAGAAAGAAAGAAATGAAGGGCCTCACATGCAACGTGCAACACATACACTTTTGTCTGTTCTTGAGGTGTAAGTATGACATTGCCATAATGAAAGCCATTGTGGTACCATTTCTTGTTGTGGATGGGGAAGAATGCTCTCCTCAAGTTGAAAAATTGATGGACTGTTTGTTGGCTGTCAAATTTTATGCTAGGTAATCATTTGAAAGACCAATTTGACCATTGGGCAGCCATAATTATTGTTTTCAATTTTTATCATGCCCTGGATCACTGGTCAGCAGTCTGCCATAGGGGAGTCTGGGCAGTAATGAATATATTCTGATGCTCCATGCCAGAGAACTGAGTGACAATGTCTGAAAGGAGTGGTGCAGTCAATCAAGCCCCTGCCCTCCCATCTTGATGCATGAGGTGTGTAGAGAAAAAGCACACCAGTGTAAATCTAAAATAACTGATCTTGTAAAAATATTAGGAAATAATAATATGATCTACACATTATTCAGTGCAGAATTTTACAGGTGCAACAAAACGTGGAGTGTGTTTGTGGTGAATTGATTTTAAAGAAGTTTAAAAAAAAACTGTACAAAAAAAATTAAATAAAATAAAATATAAAAAAATAATCTTCAACAGGCTATGGTGTAAAAGTAAAAGTTTGTTTTGTAACAATGACACTGACACCACTTTAGTAGTGATTGTTAGCAAACAGTTGTTAAGAAAGAGTCAAAATTGTAGTTGGGGTATCATAGAGATAATACATATGGATTAAGTACATCTACAATAATACTATATTTCATGACTATCTCTATTCCTAATAACTCAAAAAAATAGTTGAAAACAACACATACAAGGATGTGAGATACCAGAACTAAAACACTCTTTTCTCAAAAACCTCACATGGTCTGTCTGGTAATTTTTTCAATGAGACTGCATAATCTACCAATTGAAAGGAACAACAACAGAAAAAGGCTTTTACATTGGGCTGTCAATGCATATAAAATGTTTCTTCTGTCTGTTGATGCCACTGTGTACAAATGAAGACTGGTTCATTCCATTTCTAGTAGGAAATATCAGATGGCATACTCTGCAGATACCACAATCTAAGTAGAAGATTTTATGTTCTCATCTGGGTTATTCTATGCCCTACATCTCATACAAACTACAGTTCCATCAAATTGATATCTTCATTGCAAATAATATTTCCCATGGTTCAAAGGTATTTGAATTTGCTCATTCAAAAGCCTAGTTTTGATATTTGTATCAAATTTTCTAATCTTTCTCATATATTATTACCAAATTACAAGCAGATTTCTCTCTCTGGTTCTCTTGCTAATGGAATTTCTAGACTATGATTGAGTTGACATCCATTACTCTAATGTACCAAACCTTGTATGGTTAGATGATGAGCTTGCTGTTATTTGTCAAACATCACCATTCAAATTGTATGTTTTGAAGCCAGAACTATTATAGTTCCCTTGACATTTATGTCTTCATCTAGGTACATATCCCGGCTTGTAATTATAGAATATAAATAATCACTTTTTGTATTGCAATGTTAATACTAGAGTTATGGTACTATTACTTTACTTTTTGTCCATTTACTTTATATTCTCTTTTGTCCAACTACCTTTTCTTCTTCAAATATTTAGTTGCCCATTCACTTGACCATGCAACCAAAAGTGGTAAAGTACACAAGTCAACAAGATAAAAATTTAAAAAACATGCTTGTCTTCAAAAACATTCAATATTCTTAGTTAGTCCCCACTAGACCTAACAAAACACAAAAAATTAAGTTCAATAAAGTTTCAAACTTTGAGAATAGACCTTCTGAACACCCTACTGATCATTAAAATAAATGTATGATTTATGATACACTTTTAAGTGTGTCATGTTTGTAATCACACAACTAACACCTTCTTTTCACTTTCCATTTGTTTCCAGCCACGCATACTCAAACTTTTGTGTGTTTTCAATTCATTTTTTTAAATCCATAAAAAACAAAAGATCAAGGATGAATTAAGTCTAAGAGTTGATTAGTATATGCTTTGGAGCTTTTCAAAGTCCCCCAGATTTTTATTATTTTGATGATGATTTGATGTATGATGGATTAGATATTCTGATCATTGTCATCATCTTTAAAATACTTCTATGTTTCTCAATCACTCATCAATAAAAGAGTTGAATGTAGATTATTCTTGAACCCTTTCTTATGTATCCATTCACTTGGTGATTATTTAATTTCATGTTTGATAATCTTATGAGAGTTTGTGGTGCACATATTCACAGAATAACATAATTATTCTACTTACATACAGAAATTCAATCAAAATTCTTGACATACCTCCTGGTGTTGAATGGACAGATTATTTCACTAAAGTTCTGAATCAAGCTGATCAATCTCATTTTTTCTTTTCATTGGCATAAAAATACAAATTTCTGGCTTTGCCAATTTCAATCTCAATATTTAAATATGTAAAAATACCCAACCTCCAAATAGTACTGATAACACTATCTTTTGGGAGAGTTTACCTTTAAAGTTTTGAAAATCCCAATGGGTTTTGTAAATAGGATAGAAACTGTCATTTTTTGGACAAACCAGGGTTGAATTTTGAGGTCCATATTGTTTAGTATTAAAAACTAGTTTTTATACTTTTCAACAAGTTAAGTTATTGTACTTCAAAGGAGCAATTAATTTTTGTTAGCTTCCACAAACAACATATTCTAGAGAATTTTGACGTTTTTCTACTACAAAAGTCACCTTCTTGAAATGAACCCAGCTCATTAGAGATCTTATTTTAGAAAGAAGAAATCAAACAGAATGAAAATTTTTTTATATTTGATGACTTTTTTAGGTATACAACATGTTGCAAGACTCATAAATCAATCAAAAAATCAATTTCTTGATACACATACAACAAGATTATGGTTACAAACAAAATGAAATCCACATCATGTGTAATATTTTTGCATTTCTAATTTTATCGCACTCATATTCACACAAAAAATGCAGTTTGCACAATTAACCAAATGGAGCTTGTACTCAAACATTACATTGATGATAGTAGCTTTGTCACAATATTTGTTGCCACCCATATAATCTCGTTGCTCTTTTCTGATGTCATAATTGCTGATTTGTTAAAATTTTGCTAACACCACCATAAAAGATGGTGGTTGGTTTTGGTTGCTGACATCAAACATAAAATTATATTTATGTAACAAATAATTGTATTTTTTAAATTTTTTTTATAACATTTGAAACAGCGAGAGCAATGATAATTATACTTTCTCCAGAGCCACATAAGTTCTGATAAATGAATTATTTAATTTTAATCTGCACTTACTCTTTCTCAAGAAGGAACTTTATACAAATTTTTCTATTCATTTTTTCATTGTTGTGATACAATTTTCAAATTTTGTTACTATCTAAATATTTTTTATAGGATTGGTGAGAAAGCTACTTTTTTGATTGTATGGCTCTAATCTTGTAAGAATTGATGAAATCAACCAAATACCAAAGGCTGTGTGGTACTGACATTGGAAAAGTAATCAGGATATGTATTTGTTTGCATTAGATAACAGATAAAACTTTTCTTCTTCAATTATCTATCATTTTTATTTTATTGTAATAACACTATTCCCTTTTCTCTGGACTGTGAAGTATCAAACAAGAATACTAAACTGATTGACTTAATTTAACTTAATTGTTTAATATTTTTAGTTCAGCAAAAAGATATCACATTCTGAAATGATTTGCCTCAAAATTCTACAAAATGAAATAGATACAAAACATGTACTACTGATAATATATTAATAATTCTTGCTTATACAAATGCAATCAAAATTGAAAATTTCATGCTGTCACTGGTTACAAACAAATTCCCCATATTTTGATTTGAACATTTTTTAAATAAGATTTTTCTCTCTGAATCCAGTAAGATTCTGTGCTTGATGGATCATAGTAATGATGATATCAAATGAATTGTGTGCCTATTTTCCCACTTTGTTGATGTTGTTATTGTGTTGATTGATGATGATGTACTAATTACTATCTTCTATAATATTTTTGTGTTTTTTATTCAATATTATTTTTTTAAAGTTGATTAAGCATGATTTCAAGTTCATATTCCATCCTTAGTAGTGTCAGCCTTAGACAATTATCACAACAAATACTGTGTCATGATCATTACAGCAATTGATTGCTACTACAACTACAATGTTAATGTGGAATCATAAATGCTAGATACCATTACCATTAGATTCAGGTCCTAGTTCCTAGTGCACACCTTATAATTGCATATAAGCAACAAAATGTATCATTTTATTTATTAATCCATTTGCTATCTTTTGTTTTGTCTGAAATTTTTGGGATCCCCTCAAAAAGGGTCATGAGAATTAAATGAAGGGTCTGTTTGATTTTTTTTAGAACTTTGAAGACACTATACTTCAATGGAATGAGAATGAAGAGTAAGTTCCAAAGAGTAGGGCAGTGATCACTATGAGAACTTTTAGGTCATAATTATTTATATTCTATAGATGTATGGCATCTAAGAGCTGATGAAGAATAGTGAGGTGCAAATGGTGAAAATGCAAATTTAAGAATTAAGTAGTAATAGAGTGGAATGAATTTTTTGATTGTAATACTGTGGGCACAAGTAGGTGACAAAAAGCATGCACCCAGAATCTGACAGGTGTGGGGGCCTAGAGGTGTATCTCACATTCCCAAAGATATTGGTTTTTGTCAGTTTTTGTTTCGTTTTTTACAAAACAGAGAGTGTGAATTTTTTATTGCATTTTTTTGAGCATCACGTACTCGCCCAGACTCGCCAACAATTTTTTATTTTGTATTCTGATGACGTCAAAATAACCCATACCAATGTCTGTCGATGACGTCACAACCAGAGAAATAGAGTATCTTTCATATGCTAATCCTCTTCGTGTAATATAGAAAACTTTGTTTTGAGATATATTTTTCTCCGCTGAAAAGAAGTTATTAGTACAACATGTTGTAATGTACGATGGACTTCATCACAACAAACTGTTGGCTGCCCCTTAAGAAGAAGCCAACAAGAATCAAAGTTGGTAATATAAAACTGGATTGTTTTGAAAAACATAAAAAATATTATAAAATTAAAAGTTTTTCCATTTTACTCCATCACTTGTATAAAACTTGCAAAAATTGAAAAGGAGCAACTTGATTCATCCTAATTTTGGAGTTTTCAGTAAAGTTGGGAAACAATTCAGGATATTATTGACAGTAACTATGTTATTTAACTATTAATGATCCATGAATAAATAGATGATTGAGCTGTAAAATCTAGGTTGCTAATTTCCACAAGACCTTAAAGTAATCTGACACAACAACAAGAAAATTTTGAGACCACTTTATTTTCATACAGAAAATCCTATGAATTTTAAGCACTAATTCCACTCATAGATGCTTAACTGTAAAAGTTGTTGTCACTTTTTACTTCCATTGATTACAACAACAATGTTGTTTGTAAGTTTAAAGGAACATTATAAATTATTCCAATGATTCAAGTCCACTAAAAATACATCTTTTATTAAATTATTTTAACTGGATCTCATAATGATGTACCAATAATAAATAGTTAAATCCCCATATATTAAGCTCAAAATTGAGAGTACAAAGTTTAATACAATTTGAATAATCATCATTAAATATTCATGTCTCAACATTTCATCAATATCAATAAGTTAATTCTCATTAAACTGATATATTGACAAATTAATTTCAGATGAATTAGCTGTATTATTCATATTGAATTTTCATCTCTTTTGCAACAGCTTTCTTCACTATTGAAAAATCTTAATTCAGTAACTGACAGTCTCTAAATATAATTTTATCAATGCTATTAATTATTTGCCATATTAATATTCAGCATTAGAAAAATTATGGTAAACTCTCATTAGTGATGAATAATTTAATGACTTTTATGATGAAGCTTCACAGTCAAAGTGGGCCACAAATTATCAGTATCATAATAAATCAAAATTGATAATTAAACCAAATCAATAATGGTTCCTGACCATGCGAATGTAAAAATAGAGAAATAATAAATTAAACACTACTGACTTTTTTGTTCTGATTAGAAATTATCAAAGCAAAAACATGGCCAAAACCTTGTTAACATTCTGAAGATTTCAAAAGTGAAGAATTTACATTCCTGAAAATCATGCCAAAGTATTTATTAAAAATATTGAAATAGTGATCCTTTACAATCAAAGCTAATATGTGGAATAAATACAAGCTTAATTGTCAATTCCAGAACTGTTTTTTATATGATTTATCTTTTGAAAAAAGCAAAAAAAATACTAATATACCAGTATTTCAACATTCATGAGCATTGAATTTGAAAATCCCATACAATCTTTCTGAATTCATAGATTGGCCAAATTTTTGTTCATTTGTGTTCATAATAAATAACATTAGACATTATTACACAATTAAAACATAGTTGCAATATGAATGAGCAAATAAATGGTACAAATTAAAAAATAAAATATTGGCAAAAATCTAAGGTCAAAATTAGTTTTATAATATTTTCTGATCCATTCATTATATTCAATGAAATCAATATATGACTGGAAATTTTACAAAAGAGAAGCAAAACTAAAAAAATTAGTAAACAAAACATCTTGGCAAAAAAATAGAATATTAACAGAAAAAGGAAAACAAGTTTCAATCTGGGAAGAAGAACACTTGGCATATTGTCATGTTACCAACTAGTAGATATAGACTCAATTAGTGAAGTCATATGAACTACCTACAAATTATTTGGATGGAAAAGAGAATAGTAAAGAGGTCACAGAATATTAGATTCTTGATTGAATGCACAAGGTATGATGGAATCAATAGATCATTATTTTCAAATTACAAAAACAATGCACTAAATTATCAGCATATAAACATTATTCACAAGAAGTACCAATATATTATAAAAAGAGGTACAACACCAAAATCATCCAAATAACATTTGTCTTAGAAGTGTATAATACTGAAAACATTCATGTACCTACAAAAATTCTGTGCTTTGGTCAAAATATCCTTTTTTTTGTAACTCAATATCACAGTACTCTTATTTGAAATCCTGACTGAATCTGTATATCAAATCAAATGAGGTCAGCACGATGCATAATTGAGAAACATAGCATGATTAATTCTATCCAGCCTTTATCAACACTAACCCAAAAATACAACACATGACAAATGACTCTCATAATTTAGTTCATGATGTAACTATTGGCATATCTTGATCAAAGTATTTTCCCCAATTTTAGCATATATTGATTAACTTTATCCAATGACTTTCAAACCTGAATACTCTTGAGATCTATCATGAAAATGCTTTTTGCAATCTGCAATAGAGACACCAAGAATCATATTCAATTTATCAAAGCAACTTCAATATTTTATTTTACTCTTAGGATATAGCACTTGGTTTACAAAAAAGATGCAAGCAACTAACCAGGATAAATAATAACAAGCTCACCCTCTTTTCTTCAAAGCAAAGTGATCTGAACTATTGAAAAGACTACAATATTTCTAATAATTTTGAGCTCTTAATGATAATATTTCCTCTCTTTTGTTTACTATGGTTATAGATAACAATGTAGTATTTTATGTTTCTCAAAAATAAGTGAAAAAATGTAACCCTAGTAGAAAGTAGAAATTAGACCAGATGACATTTCCCATATCTACATTACATTCTACATGCTCTTTAAAACTATGTGCAAAATTTATGTGAAAAAAATATCAACTACTATTTTTTGCATTACAAATTTATCAGAAAGTGAGTCCAATTAGAAACTGGAAATCAAACAGCAATTTCTTTTGCTGTTGCATAAATTTGATGGGAATGGGGAAATTTTATTTCATTTCCCCAACACAGACAAAGGATTAAATTCAATGGAAAAACTAATTTCTAGAATCAATTGATATTGAGACCCTTTGCATTTGAAGATGACAATGCGTGCCAACTCTTAACATTTCCTTATATGCAGAAAAGGTTATGATTACTGTTCATTATTATTCTTTAAAGAACTATAAACACATTCAACAACTGTAATTAATGGATGAATTTAGCTTCAATGTTTAAAGATTTTTATCATAAGGTAATATTGTATAAGGGGCAACTGATTGAAAAATATTTTTTTCTTCAAATTGAGTTGAAATTAGAACACCACTTTTTATACTTGATTGTTGATTGTGAAACATTAATAAGCAGAACTTCAAATATTTAATTTGAATTATTCTTGTTTTTGAGTACTGGTTAATTGCTATGATTTTCATGGCTTACATTATACCTTGTATGTTCCTTGTTGAGAAGATCAGTGTAATAGAATACAAGAATTGTAGATGATACTTTTTAGATTTGACTGAATAATTATGTAACCTTGTCAAAATGATAGTCCTAATAGTATCAATTAAATAGTTGATGTTGGCTCATTAGAGCCAAGAAGTTGAAGAAAGGAAGTAGAAAAAATATTACATGATCCATACAAATTGGAAGTTGTGTATAGTTTGATTTTCCCTGTCTAGAGTATCATTTCATAATAAAATTTCTGCAAATCTCTCAAAGTAATGGGTTGTTTAATGAATGATGTCAATATTAATCAAACCAATTCTTTTTGCTTTTAGTATCAATAGTATGGATCCATAGTCAGCGCATGCAATAATTTCTGTAGCAAGTCATCCATCTGCTCCTAAGACTAAGAGTTAAGGAATTGAATCTAATAGATTTACATTTAAATTCAAATGCAAAACAAACACTATGGGAAAGCTGTCAGCAACACCTTCATTTTCAGACAACAACAAGCACAAAATAGCATCATAATAAAAATTTTGATTTGGCATGGAACATAGGACTTCAGAAAATCACATGAAGCAACAAAGGCAACATCAGGAAATCAAATGCAACTAAAAACAAAAACAGGTGATAAAAGGTTTCACCAATAATGGTCTGATCATCAGATGCAGTTAAATGTTGGTAAACATGCTCAAAGATTCTTTGCTGATTCATGAAGAGTTCTTCCTAACTATTTTTCACTGTTCAAATCTAAAAATAAACTCATTAAAGTCTTTCTTTTTAATTTTGTTTCCAAAGAAAAGCCATATCTTTGTACCTATCTTCATGTTCTTAAATACTAGTTTATCTATTTCAAGATATGAAAGGCAACTTTCTAGTTTCTGTGCTGGTTAATGATGATTTATGCATCCTTCTTATCATTGGAATCTTAAACAAAAGACAAAGAAAATGCTTAAAGAGACGAGTTTTCCAAACAAAAAAACTATCCCCAGTTTTAATTTGTCATGTTTTAGCAAACAAATTTTAGTTTCAACTTATTTGAATGTGGATCATGCCATATATTCTTCACCAACACTACTATTCTGACAAGGACATAAAAGTGGACAAGCTTCACTCTCCCAAATCTACAGTTCAAGATGATACACACCTTCACAAAACATGATTATTAACTGAAGCCCAATTTTAAACTCTCTAAATTCTAATATGTTATTTGTGTTCAGAAGGAGGTGAATTGATGGCATTGCTATTTATTGGTGTCCACATTACAGTATATAAATACTTCTATTTTCACTCCTATGAAGAACAGTGAGGGTTTCATTGCATCAGTATATTTTTATTAGCTTCATTGATAACACTAAAAAAATAATTTTTTCAATTATTTTGAACTTGTGGTGCCATTATTATACCTACCACATACCCACGTATTATTTTTAAGTAAGAGTTATGATAAATTGGCATTCAAAACACAACATTTGGCAGCATGCAGTAGATACACAACATATACATAGTTCAAGACAGTCAACAATAAATGCCTCAAAAAAATGTTTGGTCGTGGTATTATGCAAAATAGAAAGAGTGTTAAGTTTGTGGTCAAAGATCCATTCAGACCTGTTCGCTGTTCGTCATTTTTCATCATTCAGGTTTTCACGACTTGCCACTTGCCGTGGCAACTCGTGGCAAGCACATGCAAAAGATCGAAAAAGCCAACAACCCAGCAAACAAAAGCAGAGAGCGATTGCCGAAAGCCTGGAAGCCAAGCAGTGGTTGGTGATCTGCTTTGCTTGCCCAAAGCTGCTGACCCCAATCAAGACATATTTTTTCATTTTCTTCGTTCAACAACGTTTGTGAAGACTCGCTCACTGCGTGAACAACCTCGGCCATGCTCAAACGGATATCGCCCACGGCACTGGCATTCGCCATTGCTCTGCTTTCAAGATCAGAATGTCAGGCCTTCACGGCGCCGAGGCAAGCCAACTTGCAAATATCAACCCTTGCCAATCTAATTTCCGATCAACGGCACTTCGATCTGGAACGCCCGAGCGACAAGTTGAGCAATGCCGTTGCTCCATGCCCCGCCAAACAGTCCACAAAATTGTTCATGTCATCACTCTCCAACCCTGTAGACCGCTTCTCTCCAGGATGCATTACAGCCATTTCCTTCTCTCAAGAAATCTCCCAAAACATGGGCATGTCTTCTTTGGACAACGAAATGCTCCTCGTGGGCATGGTTAGATCCGCCGGGGCAGATGATATGGAAGCACGAAAAATTTTGATGGGATTTGGGATATCGCCCGATGGCGTTCTGGGGGCGGCTGAGGCAATTGTAGTCCAGAAAGGTCTGGGAAAGTTCAATACAGAAACGGGAGGTGCAAGCGGGAGTACTAGTAGCGGGGAAGACACACCCACATTGCCTTTTTCGGTGGGAGTGAAGAAAACTTTGGATGAGGCCATTCTCATTGCTGAGCGCATGTACGGGGCGGATGCAGCAGTTTTGCCTGGTCACGTCTTGTTGGCACTTTTGGAATTTGATGATAGATACAATGTTGCAACGGAGGATGTATCGAAATGTGGTGGGCTCGCAGTGATGAAGAAAGCTGTTGAGAACTCTCCATCTACTACTCCATTTGATGGAACAAAATTTTGCAGAGATCTGGCCGCAGATATGAAAACTAAGGCGGAAGTTGCGAAATTGGCAGCACAGAAAGGTGACGGAAATGGAGCAGATTCCACTGTTGAAATTCGTGAGAGGGAAGTGGTTGTTGTTGGAAACGCTGGAGGGTCCACTCCTACCCTTGACAAAGTTGGTGTTGATCTTACAGAGATGGCCAGGGAAGGACGCCTGGATGCTGTGTATGGTCGCGAAGATGAAATTCGAATGTGCCTACGAACACTCGGTCGTCGTCGCAAATCAAACCCATGCTTGATAGGGGAGCCTGGTGTTGGCAAAACAGCAATCGCTGAGGGCGTGGCTCAGTGCCTTGCTGGTGGTTACTTTGTGTATGATGATAAGGGAAGCAATGGCAAAGGCGGTTGGGGATTAAGAAATCCATTTCAAAACAATGACAAAGAGGCAGAGAGCGACAAGTCTGTCGCGGGCTTGAGCCAGGAAGAAATTGACAGTCTTCCTCCACTGCCGCCATGTCCTCGTGCTTTGCAAGGATTTCGTGTTGTTTCCGTGGATATCGCCAGTCTAGTTGCCGGGATGAAGTTTAGAGGGGATTTTGAGGAACGGATTCAAAAATTGATCGCGGAAGCTTCTGCCACTCCAACAATCTTGTTTGTGGATGAGCTGCATACGCTTCTCGGGGCTGGTGGTGGAGGTGGCGACGGAGGAATGAATGCTGCTAACCTGCTCAAACCCGCGTTATCTCGAGGCGACATTAGGGTCATTGGAGCTACAACTGTATCAGAATATCGTCAATACATTGAAAGAGATGGTGCTCTTGAAAGACGTTTCCAACCAATTCTTGTAAATGAGCCTTCGGTCGATGAAGCTGTTGACATTCTAAATGCTGTCACACCACGCTATGAAGAGTTTCATGGAGTTCGATACACTCCATTTGCTATTGATGCAGCAGCACGTCTTTCGGAGCGATACATTACTGATCGTTTCTTGCCTGACAAAGCCATCGATCTGTTGGACGAAGCTGGTTCTATGGTCAAACTCGCCGATGATGGATTGGAAGATGATTTGCCTGATGACTTCTTTGTCGTCACAGATGATAGCGTCGCCACTGTAGTGTCGGAAATATCGGGCATTCCTGTGGGCAAACTCGACCGCGATGAGAAAGCAAAATTGATGCGATTGGAGGCAGATATTTCGAGTCGTGTTAAGGGACAGGATGTAGCTGTACGGTCTGTGTCACGAGCAATTCGTAGGGCGAGGAGTGGTTTGAGGGACCAAACTAAACCCGTTGCCACGTTTATGTTCTGTGGCCCTACAGGTGTCGGCAAAACTGAGCTTTGCAAGGCGCTGGCACAGACTTACTATGGACGCGAAAAGGATATTATTAGGTGAGATAATTACCGTTATTTTCCAAAGTGATTGACGCTGTTGTTTCACACTGCAATAATGCCTCACACTTCAGAGCCTCTTCACATGTTCTTCATGACATAGAATTGACATGTCAGAGTACATGGAAAGATTCTCGGTAAGTAGGCTGGTTGGCGCTCCACCTGGATACGTAGGTTATGATGAAGGAGGGCAGTTGACTGAAGCAGTTAGACGCAAGCCCCATTCAGTTGTATTATTTGATGAATTGGAGAAGGCGCACGAGGACGTTCTGAATATTCTTTTGCAAATCTTAGACGAAGGATCATTGACAGATGGAAAAGGACGCACTGTTTCGTTTAAAAACTGCATTTTTGTTATGACATCGAACGTTGGTTCTCAAGAGATCCTCAAACTTTCTCGTGGAGAAAATCCAACTGCGGAGGATGGATCATCAGCCGGGATGACCCTGGAAGGGGCAGTGAAAAATGAACTCGAAAAGAAAATGAAGCCTGAGCTTCTTAATAGAATTGACGAAATCGTCGTATTCAAGCCACTAGAAGACGATGTTCTCGTTGCAATTGCGAAGAACATTCTCGATGAAACTGTTCAGCGGGCCGATTCTGAGCAGGACATGAAGGTCACCGTTACAAAAGAGTTGACGGATATGGTCATCAGAGAGGGAGCATTTAGTGCAGCTCAGTTTGGTGCCAGACCAATGCGACGTGCAGCAAAACGGTTTTTGGAAGATACTCTTAGTGAAGCAATCATGCGAGAGCTTTTGAGTGAAGGGGATGAAGTAGTTGTAGATGTAGCAAACGACAGCGAAGCCAGTGGATTCCGTGGGGATGGAAGAAAGATTGTGAAAGTGACAAGAGTGACAAAAGGACCCGAAAGTATGCTTATTCCTGTGGATAGTGATGGTGGCATTGGTGCTATTGAACCGAATGCCATGGATGCATTGAACAGGCCGATGCCACCGATACCAGACACTGATGGCTTTATGTGATACACCAAACCTGTTTCGGCGGACATTGAGGTATAAAATTCATTCGTAAGTTAGTGGATAAGTAGTAATTAGGACCATCTCCACATTATTTAATCTACAAACTAAAGTTTTCTTAGTTTCAGTTATTAATTAATTCCACCTCTCCCGGAAAAAAACGGTGCAAAGTGTCAAAACTTCTCGTGACGGATTTTGCTTTGTTAAGCTCAAAAATTCACTTGCCTCTGCGCTGACTCAGTCTGAACAACAAAATCAAAAGAAATACTTCCTTCCGGTGTTATTTTCCATTCCCATTGCCACGACATTACTTCTTCCGGTTGATATTTTTCTTGTAGCACTTTGTATTGGTTGTTGAACCTTTATCGTAACAGAAGTATCTTGGTTTCGAGGGGTGTTAAAAATCTGCATTTTATGGTACAATTCATCAACAGTATTCCATGCATGTTGACTAGGCTCAGAACACAATCCATATTTTTTATCAATATTTCTGGCAGCCTCAAGAGCTCGTTTTAATTCTCGTTCGACTGCTTCAACGGTAAAATAAGATGTAGCAGAGTAATTTGGAGATGACGGCAATGTGTCACTGATGGTGCCAGTATGTGCATCTCTTTTTAATGTACTGGACATTCCTTTTATCGTTAGCTGTTTGCAGTGTTGAGACACTCGGGGATATTGACTGCTACTTTTTGCAAGAGGAGAAAAACTGAATGGTGTGCATTCTTTGTGGAGAGAAGCCAGAGTTAAGGCAACCAATTTGGTGCTGCTGAATACCTACGATACAAATCCAATTGAAATGACAAAAGGTTGTCAGAGATATCAGTAGGTATCAAAAGTCAAATAGCAGGGGATACAGAAAGACACAACTCACGCTCTTCATTTTTGGATGATAGTGATCAAGAATCTGCCATAAGTAGCAAGAACAAAAAAAGAGAGGGCGTCAGTGCACAAGTTTACACCATGACATTACCAAAAAAACAGAGAGATCCCTGCATGTAAATTTCGTCATTACCTTATGGCTCGCACGGTCCAACAAAAAATACCAAAAATCTACTTTTTGTCAATACCTACGATTTGAAAAAAGTGAGTTTTTCTCAATGCTACAACCAATTTTTGATCTTTCCTATCAAGACCCTCTTTTGCGTACTATACCAACTGAACAATGGCAGTAGTTGTTCTTCTTGCTCGTTGTAAAATAGACCAAATAATAATGTACACAGTTGCGTTCAGTGATCAATCGTTTTCCTTAACTCCAAACCCAGGGCTCGATATTATTATGCCAAGAAGGTGGACAATGATTTTGATACCATGAAAGATGGAGGGACTGCAATTTCAAGCCAACGACGATGTCAATCAAGGGGCTTGTTCAATATATTTTATCTTTCTTGACAACATTGATGACAATAAAGTCAATCTTTGTTGAAACTCTCATCAACACTCTCACAACGAAAAATGCCATGTTGATTGACCAGCTAGCTGTGTTTGTTACTTCTTATGTCGTTGTTGTGTCAGTGATTTTCTGGGATTTCACCTCATTGTGAGTGCTGTGAGTGGCAGTGAATGAGTGGTCGTGTCCAATTTTCTTTTATTTTTTTGCGAACCGCAATTGCAACGAATTGAACAACAGCTTGCTTGCTCGCTCACCTGAAGTACAATATGGTAGTACTTAAGTACAGTTACGTACTACTCCTACATACGTGTACAATATTGTACTCTAGAGTAGGTAGCTGTAAGTAGGTAGGTAGGAGTAGATAGGTATTGTACAATACTGACATAAAAGTTGTATGGTATTGTACAATATCACGCCACGTACGTAAACGTGTCTGATCACGTGCATCTATCTCGCTCCTTGCGTGCGTGCATCCTCTTTGATCCTCGAGAGTCCTCGAGACACGTGAATGTTGTCAGATGTATGTTGTCTGTATTTGATTGTCTTCGGGAAAAAAATGCGGAGGGTTCTTTCTGGTTATAGGGGCACTGCGTGAAAAATATTTTCGACATATCCCAGTCTAGGAGAATGTTCAACATTCGACATTTTGAAGCTGGAAATAATTCTCTAGAAATATCCGTGGATGGAAGACAAAACATTCTACGCTATATCGAAATTTTAGCCAGATTTAGCTCTTACTTCTTTGAAAATTAAAGTTTTATACAACTTTTGATGTTTTAATGACATCATCAAAATGGTATGATAGATCTGAATATCATTTTTTGACTTTTACAGTATTATTTATGAAACATATTTATGAGTGACATACCCTTTACACATAGTAGCCTCGCTCAGAAAGGCTAAGAAGATACTCTTACCTGGAGAGGATGATTTAGAGTAAGTTTTTGGCGAATTACTATTATTTTTTATTTTACAACAGAGTAAAAATATGAATGATCAAACAAAATTAATTATTTTAGGAATACATACATGAAAAAAGCATCATATAGATCAGGGGAATGGCTCTTACAAGACCAACATGATACCATACACTATCTTGAGGATGTCATAATTATTTGTCGTATATGACGTAATAGCACAAAAACTTATCCAAGTTTTAATGAATGTAGATATCTGTGAGTATTTTATTCAATTCCTTTTGCAGTGGTCTGTGCCTGTCCATTATCTTGCCAGCAATGGTAGTGTTGTTTGGTCCAAGCCCAATGAGTTGGAAAGATCCAAAGAGGGGAAAAGTTGCTGAAATTCTATGTTTGGTGCTATCATGATTTGTTGGAAAGTGTCACTGAATACTGTTTATTTGAGCTTATTGGGTGTACGAAATTCAAAAGCATTATTTGGTTGATTTAATCCTTAAAGTAATTCATAACAAAAACATTGATTCTCAGTTCTCTACTCTATCATTAGTACAATGATGTCTTCTGATATATGATGGTGGATTGCATTGCTTATTTGTAGTTGATTATTTGTGAAGATATTTCATTTTTTCCTACTTAATCCTCACTTTGTATGACTATTTTTATTAATTGTTAAATGATCTTATGCTTCATTTTTCCAAATTGTCACAGAACTACGTACATCATCAAAAACCATGATAATTTTTTTTAGAGTGGGCTACAAAGAATTTCATCACTGTCATTAAATTAAAGTAAGTCCCCTTCATCAAATCAGAGAAAGTAGCAATGATAAAGAGATCAATATCCCAGTCACAGGACAAGGATTATCAAAACTCTGACATTTTTTGGTCTTGGTCAAAGCACATATGACACCAAACTTACAATGACAGTATTGAAAATACTACAGAACATACATCATATTCATAATATGCAATGTCATCAAACAGTCCCAACAAAGGAACTGTTGTGATTGTGAGCAAGGAAGGCAATGTGGTCAAGGAGATATGATGTAGTGCCGTCAAGGGTTCACTTCAGCTGCATGGAATGGATGGAAAGATCAGGGAGAAACTGAAGAGCCTGGTGATGAAACCATCCCCCAATGAGAGGTTGCAGCATTACTTATCACAACTTATTGAAGCATTGATTCCATTTTTCTTTTTGTGGGGCTTGGTATTGAGGCACTCATTTTTAATGTTTTATTGGAAAATAATAATAATAGGGCATATGGTGGGAATGCACACAAAAATGGGCCTACTCAAAACTTATCACTTAGTTCTTATTTTTTATTATCCTCTTATCTACAAAAGAATCCATGGAATTGATTTGAGATTGGTTTTATCTCTTTTTTGTTCATAAATAGGTATTTAAGTTGAACTTAAAGACTGCCAAACTTAAAAGTTCTCAAAAAAGATACTGGGAATTAATCAAGGTTGCAGGAAGAAATAATGAACAATAATGATACTGTGAACTTGAACAGAAATTCAACTCTCCAGAAAGGAGGGGCCTATATCTCACAATCTAGTAGAGGTAAAATGCACCAAATATTATAGTAGATTGTACATATTGAGATCTAGGCACTGGTATACTTTATATTGGCTAGTTTAATGTAGTTTGTATTATTACCCTCCTCACTACTAACAAACAAAGACTGTTGAATTTCCATTATTTAGGTCAAAATAGTAACAATCTAAAAAAGCAAAAGGTAGTTTTTAAAAACATTGTTAAAACTATGAAGTATCTGAATCCATAAGAATACCTTTCTCTTACAATAATATAGGATGAAAAGTATACAATAATAACTCCTTAACTGAATGTGATAAGAGGAACATAAACAATAAACACACCATTTAAATTGCAACAAAACAAGCTTTCCATTGATACTTCATACACCTTAGGGCATCATTTTTCAATTTTGAGTTGTAATTCTATCCAAGTTTACAGTAGTGTATGGTATGTTACAATTCTATTTCCCCTAACTCTATTTTCCAATCCATTTCCAGAGAACAGTCTGGGTTGCTTTCACATGTCAGAAAAAATTTTACATTCATGCTTCTTGTTGTATGCCAAATTTTCTAAAATTCAAGTGGTCATACATATTTATCATGTCAAATAAAATTAGTTTTTATATTTTTATTTCAAACTTTGGTAATTTGGGAATCCCAATACAAAACATTATTCAACATAAAAAATCAGACACTCACATCAATGTCAATGGTAGTGACAATGGCATATTCATCATCATTGCTGATGATGATTGCTGCCTGCAACATGGGTCCCTGTCTCTTTTTGCCCATTGCTCTGATTTTCTCCTCTACCATAGGTAGTTGCTTTAACACATCTATATTTTGTCTACCAATTTAACAACACTTGGCAATTTCTTAATGCGTATGTTCCTAGCTTAATCAATTATTATTGCACAAGCTTTTGAAAATCTGCTTGACTCCTTAGACCCTTTGGAGCAATGTTGTAACTGTTGTGACTTTGTAGATTGACAGGGTCAACTGGAGAAGGGAATGAGGCAGCTACAATATTAGCTGCCTCTATTCCTTAGTCACCATCAACAACACCATGTCAATGATTACAACTCAAATCAGAGTTTTCAGTGACAAAGTCTGACCCTTTGGAGCAATGCTGTAACTGTTGTTACTTTGTTGATTCACAGGGTCAACTGAAGAAGGGAATGAGTCAGCTACAATATTAGCTGCCAATATTCTTTGAGTCATCATCAACAACACCATGTTAATGATTACAACTCAAATCTGAGTTTTCAGTGACAAATACTTCACTCATTATTAGTGATATATGAAACAAAATATCTTATTTATTATCTACCTCTAGCATTCTAAATATATTGCACAAAAGATCTTACAAGTAAAAGTTAATTTAGAGTGTGACACCTCAACATGTCATTATTAGTTGGGAACAATTACCAAAAGCAGCCAAAGCAATACAATTGACAGGATTGGTAGGTACTTGTAAGAAGTAAATTTGTACTACTTACAATATGATACCAATAGATAGGAGTATTTCATCACCATTTTTGGCCCAAAATCTTACTTTAAATGATAACAACACATGAAAATAACAAAATAAAACAAGATCATTAAAACTGGTGGATTTGAATACTGAACCATAAAATTTGTCTTGGGTCTTAGAGTTCAGTGCATCACACATCATGGGAGTGGATCATCTTTAAATACAATGCAAACCAATCGTGCCCCTTTTAAAATGCAGGCTTTCAAAATTGTAGGTAGTAACAATCATGATTGATGTTATGTTAATCAATGCAGTGGAGGCTATCATTGCCTATTGCCTAGTTCATGGTAAAACCAAGAGCCAAGGATATCAAGGCAAATGCCTTGATGACAGTGAAGAAGGGGAAGGACTGAATGTCCTCATAAGCAATGCAGCTTGGAGGACTTTCATGTGGACTGTAGAGAAGTTTCTCTATGAGCCTAACTGTCTGAGCACCCAAACTACCAAGGAACTCATAAAAATATGTAATATCTAAGAGTACACATAACACATAAAAGGTATGGTAGTGGAGGAGATGAAATACCTCAAGTGATTCCATCTTTTCAGGACAAACTATAACCTAATTAAGCTCCCCTTTTAATGAAAAAACTCCAAACACATCATGGCAAAAACTTTTCTAGGCAAATGAATAATTGATAGCATTTATTGTCAAGTATGAATCTCATTTCTATGCCCATCACACTTCAGATATGATGGAGCTCATGCAGAACCAAAATGCTGAGAGTCTATGCAGACTAATTAAAAATGATGGAGGAATTGGCCAAACCATGTGAGCCATGGGGATGGAGACAGTTTTTAATTTTAGCCAATTGATAAACATTGATGAAACAGTGCAGAAAATATGTTCCCCAAAAGGATATCTATTGGTTAAACTTTCCGGCAATGCTGTTGGGAATTAAGACACAGAAATTTATTGGGATGTCAGTGCATAAAAAAATTATAATACATTGACAAATGAGACCATTTTTTCCAATTCTACATTTTATAGTAGGAAACTTTAAAATTATTACAGTACCTAGGCTATTTACCTATTTTCCTTCTTATTTCACCTAGCTTGTGTAA
>JALLOT010000201.1:0-16389 GCA_036939595.1 Thalassiosira livingstoniorum | reverse complement strand
AAGTATCTCGAACTTTAAAAGATTATCTACAAAATTGATATATTTGACTTCAAGAACAAAACTAGATGAAACCAAAGATCAGGGTGTGATTTGGATCTATGAATATTAAAAATTAACATGAGTTATTGAACGTCAAGTTTCAAAATTTAGTAGTTTTTGAAAAACAACAATATCACTGTTCCGAACATTCCAAAATCTCATTAAATATTGGAGCCCTTAATTGGGTGGCTTATATCTGAGAAATCAGATAAACTATTGGCAAAATTCTTTTTGCATTTCATAGACTGATCATTATTTGGTCATAGTATAGGGGGACTGATACCAGCAACACCTCCTAGTTATCAGGTGTAAGGGTCTCTGCTAATTTTGTGTTTGATTGAAGTCAAATATATCAATTTTGTAGATAATCTTTTAAAGTTCGAGATACTTGATATTATCATTGATATATAATTGTATATTTGCTAGCCAAGAAGTGCTCTGTTTAACTTTGTTGGCCACCAACAATATGATTATAACAGACATCTTTGTGTTTGCTAATAGTAATAGCTACAAAAATGAAGTATAATGTAGCCCTACTCTTAATATCAAAGTTGATCAATTTTTTTGGCAATTGGCCAACTACTCATCTTGCTATGCACAAAATGCTTCAATGGTCACAAAATTTGGTGATTTAAATTTGTAATATTTAATTTACAAGAAAATTGAAACATTTTTAGTATAAAATATTTAAGTTTAAATTTTGTTACACAAGATTCACAACATCCCACATACTTCTTGTTAGTGATGGTGATGGTGAGTTGAGTAATGAATTTTGTAGCTCCACTTAAAATTAAAGTTAGCAACAGTTTTTCACAAGTAGTTTAACCAATTAACTTTTTCTTACATAATGTTGTGTTGGTTATTTGTTGTTTTATGTGATGATTATTGCTCTGCAGCATGAAAGTTGAGTGGAAAACAACAATGTCAAGGTGAGTTTTGATTTTTGATTATTCATTGCTTTTCATTGGACCATCAGTACCACTATCTGCTTTCTCTTGAACTCAACAACTGGTATGCCTTGTTGCACCAGTAAAAAAAACACTGAATACTATTGTGGAATGCTTGGAATGGAGCTTGTCAGGGGGGAGATGTGGTAGTGGTAACTTCATGAGTTAGTGGGAGGTATAGCTGATTTTTGAGTTTCCAACTATTTTTGTTGTCAGTAAAATGAAAATTACCATCATTTTTTATGCTACAGGAGGAAACAATATGGTAGAAACATTGGGACTTATATCAAAGCTTATTTGGGGGGGGGGTTAGTGTAGTAAGCAAGATGAGTATCGAGCTGTATATTATTATTCATATGCTTAAAATGAATTATTATTTTCATCTGCAGCTTTTTTTTCCTCTCTGTGGAGACATTTCAGCAAGGAGATGTTGAGTTGTAGTGATGTCAAGAATTCTGGGGAGGCTGTGCTCTCTGTGTAAGATTGTAGCAAGATGTCATCTTGTGACGGCATTGGAAATGCTGGGGAGGCTTGTCACTACAGCCTTGTTGGAGGTTATCTTTCTCCTCCTTGTATTATATCATTTAAATTACCTTTTTCTGTGAGAAGTTAAGGTTGTTTGAAAGGAGTTTATCAAGGCACAAAGTGGAATGAGCTATTCATCTCCAGAGTGAATATAACATTGGTTCTTGTGTAATGACAATGGTGAGCTTAGTTGAGTTTTTCCAAAATTACCCCTGTCTCTACTTTCTTGTCTGAATTATTTTAATATCCATGAACCCAACCCTGCATTTTATTTCTTCTTTGGTTCAATATAAAATTTGAAAATAGAAGTTGTACATGCCATGTCAGACTTGACATATGAAATCAATAACTCAGATGGCTAGACAATATTATTTATATTTTATCGCATTCTCAAATATTGTAAATTGTGATGCTTGACATTTCTATTTGCTCATTATTATATTTTTAAAACTTTCACAAAGCAAAACATTCTGTTGTATTATACTTTTCAATTAGCATCGTCATCTTACCCTCTATTACTATTACTAGTCTTTATTCCATTACTTTTTCCTTTCTATGATTCAATTTTTGTTTGGTTTGTGTGTTTTTCTCTTGCAAATGAGAGAAAATGTAATGGTGTATACAATACAATGAATCTGATGCTATTATGTCCAAAAATTGCATAAAAGTGACATTATTGTGATACTAGCACAGCAGATAACACAAAACAGATTAAAATGGTATACCAAAGTTGATTTTGATGTTTTATTTGGAAATTGTTTCTTATGATTATTGATTGCTTCAAACAGCCGGACAGAACCTTTTCAATGACTATGACAATGACTATGACCATTACCAAAAAATACTCAACAAATTGAAAACTATCAAAGTTATCCATTGGTTTCTGTTGATCAAAGGTTCATTGTCACAGTTTTTTAGGTATGTGAATTTTTGTTCAAAATTTACTCATGATTATCCTGGTAAAAGTTTTGTTACTTATTTTACTAGGGACTGATTCCCACAAAATGAAACAATTATGGGTTCATAACTCAGCACTAGGATGGATTTTTCAAAAAAATCATGATCCAAAGTTGGACCATATATGAGCAATATTTATGACTCAGATTAGTAATATCACAAATTTAAACATTTACAGTTTTTTTCAACCACCTTCTGATATAAGTTTCATATGATGAATCTGTTGGGAAAAGAGCGAAGTGTGGGGGTCATACTAAAATTTTTCAATATGAAGCAAAAATATGTGACCAAAAAGTTATGTGTGGTCTTTGCCTTTTAAAGGGAAACATCAATGATTTCTGCTGAATTTTTTCATCCCCTGATTGTCCCAAAAGTTGATTTCCTTTTTGGAATCAGTGACAAAGATACTTACACAGACAATATGGAAGGTGAGACATTCAAAGCCTTGACAAGCATAAAAGACATTAAGACTTTTAATTGTATATTATCTACAGAGTGTGAGTGAAACAATCTGCCATCTTTGATCCATCATTAATTTGCCTCAGTGACTCAAAAATTGTCACATCAACTCTGACAATCCCCTGTAATTGTAACAGACTCGGAATCAATAAATTTTGTCAATTTTGCAATTTTAAGTAATGTTTTGAATTTTCAATCATAAATATTTTTCATTTCCCAAAAGTGAAATATTTAAGAAACAAAGTTTTGTCATCATGAGAGTTTCTCAAGATAAAAATTACATTTTACTTTGACAAAATTAACATTGTCACATAAATGGATAAGATTTTAATTCTCCTCAGGTCTCTGCATGCTGTTTTTTCACCATTTTCTGCCATTTTTTGCCTTTTTTGCTGTTTTCCATTGTTCTCCTCTGTTCTCCTCTGTTCTCTTATATTCTCCTATGATCTCCTATGTGCTCCTCCATTCTCCTATGTTCTCCTATGTTCTCATACATTCTTATTTTTTCACTGCATAAAAAAGTACTATTCCACTTTTTATGGTACCATACATCATAAATAGGAAGTTAATATATATAAATTTATATGTGTATATATGTGACAGGTACCAGTCCAGGTACATACTAATAATAGGATTACTTAATAATATTATGATTATCAGTATGCACACAAGTACAATACTTACTTGTAAAAAATGAATATACATATACTTTCTACTTACATGACTAGACATACCATGATAAAAACAACACTGTTTATATGAATAGAAAAATTTAACAAAAATACTTTTGATCAAATCAAGTCATTTTCTTTCTAAATTTCTACCTATTTTTAAGAAAAATCTTAAAAACATCAAAAAATGTCATATTTGTCTTCATTAAAAAATTTATTTTTTAATTTTACACTGATTATTTTGTGTGCTTTTTAGAACAAAGTTATAAACTATCCTGAAATAATATTTCTTTAATCTTTATATATTTTACATCATTTCTATTCTTTTTTGTATGATTTGTACAAAAATTGGATGAGAACAAAAAAGAATGGAGGAGAACATGGAGGAGAACATAGATGGTGGAGAATGGTGCAGAATGGCAGTGAATGGTGTAGGACACAGAGAAAAGTGGAGAATAGCATAGAACAGTGTAGAACAACAGAGAGCCAGATGCAACAAAGGAGAAACCTCCTCCATTTAAGCAATGTTACGAATTTTGACAATTATATTTTGTTTTCAAAAAGCAATGAAAAATATCTACAATTGGAAATGAAAAATGTCACCAAGAATTTCCAAATTGACAATTTTGATTAATTCCAAGTATGTTCATGTAGTCCTAGCAATATTATTTGTACAAATAAGCAATCAATATAAATTAGTGCATGAGCAGTGATATGGCTTGATCATTAAATGGATAATATGGCTTCTACCTACCATTGAGGTAGATGCCCTTGAATTCTATCAAATGGACAGGTGAAATCAAAAGAGCAACATCTTTGTTCAGTAGAAAGGAGTCATTACCACCCTCCCCATTTCTTGGTTGCAAGTAGAGATTGAACAGGTAAGAGAAGTAAGACACAATGCCAATGATGCAAATGAGCATGAGCATCAGCTTACCTCATAAGATGATAACAGCCTAAGCTCTGTCAACAGCCCCTGCCCCTGCCAAGATACTGCCAAATAAAATCTCTCAACATTACTGGTGTCCTGGTGTGTGTGTTGGGAGAGGTAGTCACCAGAAAATATGAGTAATGACAGGTTGTAATGGGTGCAAAGAACCAACTTACAATTCATTATTCCTCCTGGATGAACAAGCATTAGAATTATGTGATTGACACAAGCAATTTTTCAATGCACACAACAATCAATCAAACAAGCAGAAAACACTTACCATTACCATTTCTGTAAATTTAAATGTTTGGTGCCTTTGCAGTTTTGCTTTGCTCAGAAACAAAGTGGATATCATTCATTGTCTTTGTCTGCTAAGATAAAGCTGGCAAATGTTGAAAATTGCAATTTTGGATCTTAGGGTTAAATGTTTGAGCTTGAGTGGCCATTCATCAATAAACCAGCTTTGCAGTACAACACACTAGGAATTACAAGAAACTTCCCTGTGAATGTCTGGAGCTCAAGATCCAAGTAGAAGCCTAACATTTTTACCCTGTTTGCTACATGGGTGATTTTTTTTTGGAAATACAATTGTTAAGCCATTGGAAAATTTTGGTCAACCCAAAAACAATTGGTGAGAGCAAAAGGTAAAACAAAACAGACCATGCACTGAAAAATAATACATGGATCAGAAGGAGCTGGTACAGACTACAAGTAAAAGGGAGTGCTAAAATTCTCCCTACCTTAGTTGTAGCATCACATGGTTTTTGTTTTTGATTTCCTAAATTCTGTTTATTGATTAAATAATGATATAACACATGAAATATATTATTGCTATTACAAAGTAATATTTTTTGAAATTCTGTGTGGTATTTAAACTCATACTTATGGCCATTAAGGATTATACATGAGCTCATGTGAAATGAAGAATACTGAAAATAATAATCCCATCAATATTGAAAAGAAACAAATCAATGAGGACATGCAAAAATACAACAGAGAAAATACCATAGTAGGCAGGAGCTTGACAGTTATATTGTTATTTGAAGTGAGGAAACTATTAGCACAATGATAAAGGCTGTGCACATCATGTTACAGACCCCATAAATGCTTCACTTGTGAGTACACACCAAGGGACATCTACAAAACAAACAAATATTAATTGAAAACTATCCATTTTTTTGTGCTACATACACATATACAAAAATCAGTTTTGTGATTTTCACTTGAATTTGAGTGAGAAAATAAGGGTATTTGTTGTGAAGGACTTTTGTGAAAATGTACTTAGGGATGTAGCAAAGAAAATTTCACATTTTTTCTTTTTGCAAACAAGATCATTTGACATCAATTATGCTAAAAGATAAACAATGAAAGAGAAAATGGGGAGACCTCCATAGACATTTGATAGAGAAAATGACATGATTCTAGTAGGGTGAGGCTTGGAAAAAGGTTAAAAGATGACAAGGTTGGAAGGCAAAATAAAACAAAAGACAAAAGAAAGTGTGTAGCATGTAGCATGGCAGGAATGGAGTAGAGTGATCTCCACCTTGGTCTTGATTCAGAAGTCACACTAGCTGAATTTCATAGACAGAACAGGAAAGAGCACTAATATAGACTAACATCATGAAAAATCCCAAAACAAGAGAGCACATATGCTTATGACTACAAAAATTAAAACATGCTGATAAACATTTGGTGTTTTGATTTGCTTTTATACTTGATAGGAAATTTGTTTCTTTGTTTTACTTCTAGTTTGACAATTTTTTCAAAATTTTGTATTGTTTTACACTCTATGTTAAGATCCATATTTTTTGTTTTAGTTTACTTTTGTACTGAATTTAAGATTGTATGCCTGTGCTTTGTCCAAATCCACATTTGTCATACATTTTCCATTACTTTTGCTTCATACAATGCTGTAGGTAGAGTTTATCTTATGTTTCATTACATTATGTCATATCTATACTGTGCATTTAAAAATAGTAACAATTCCAATATTAAAAACAGCAATACAATAGTGAGTTGCCATAGTTCCTGAAATATCATTTGGCCCTTTCACTGGAATGTCTTTCTCATCTGCCACTTCTATCATGCTTAGGTTTAGCTCAAAGAATGCAAAGGCTTTAGCTTTATGATTCAGTCATCATATGTCACATTTCACATGTTTGGGTTAGATTTGGCTGAAACAATGCAAAGGGCATGAAACAGCCTCATCCACTCATAAAGCCAGCACCATTACCATTAATTTTGCTGATGATGTTTGTCATAATAACCATGGGCATGAAATGACAATAAATTTATTGATTGTTGACTAATAGTATTGGTTTTTTCATTTCAAGATGCTGATGGAATTGGAATCACTTGGTTGTACTTTCTCCAATGCAAGAAATGGAATTGATTCTGTGTATCATTCATTCTTTGGTTATATAACAGCCAACTATTTTTTCTATTTGTGTTGTTTTGGGACTTTTTTATTCTTTGGCATGAAGAAGCTCTTGAAAGAAAAATTGATGTTTGAAAGGAACAAAATTGATTCATGCAGAGAATTGTCATTTTCTTCTGTCAAACAACAATGAAAAGGTTCCTCATTTTTAGAGCAAAGAATGATACTTGGGAATGTTTATGGTTCTTCATCTGCTAAAAGCACGCCAAATGAATGTCCAGTTGGTGAGGACAACCCAAATCCAATCATTTGGAGTCAAAAGATAAATTCAAGTGATCATATTTGCTATATCAAGTATCAATGCTCAATATTTAGATTCAGAAAAGGAAACCTATGAAAATATTCAAAAGGATGAATATTTCCAAGAAAAAATACCTTTCCACTTTTTTATGGATGTAAGTGACAAAAATTGATTTACAAAATTAGACTTCAGATTCAATAACAATACTACTCTCATAGTTGGAATGTTTGCCAATCCTTACACCTTTCAAAGCTGTTGAAAGAGAAGTTATGATTGCACAAGTATATCCAATGATAATCTGATACATCCAAAGCATAATGCAGCAAGGAAAGTGGCTTTTAGCGTGGCACTGGAGACATTTGATTGTTTTGTTTCATTGTGTACAAATGTTGCTACCTCCTCTTCAATTTAGATCAAAAGGATGCTAATAAATAATGTTATGTCCGAAATGACTCAAGTTTCTTGGTAATGATGTTCGTGCATCCATTTTTGCTGAGTTTTACTAAGGGGCTCTTGACTTGTGATCCTTCAAGAATAGTTTCGTTCATCATGTTCAATAATGTAAACTGTAAGAGTCACCCACATCAACAAAGAAGTACACCAAAGAGTCTAATATGACCCATCCATACCAGCCATGCTAGCAATGATAATTTTATACCCATCATCCAAAGGAACTTCTCTGTCTTTGACACTCTCACAAATTTTTGGCATATCCGTCTTCATGTCTAAGAATTGGCACAAATACAGAAGCAAGGAAAAGTCTGACAGCAAATCAATGAAGGTCCAACCTGAAGTGCCACTTTTAGAAAGTTGGCGCTTTATCTCGTCGTTTGTCTGCGCCCGGTCGTCGTACGCCCTATTTGACTTCGGAAACATTGAAACAAACATATCTGATTGATACCTATTGATTGGGACAACCGTGAGGAAAAAGTTGTTTTCGACAGTTGCACTTGGTTTTCCTTCCTGAATTGCAGTGAAAGTTTCATTCACATAGCAAAATCCTGGATTGGGTCCGACATCCAAGGCCTCTTCTGCAACCATTTCCATACATTGTAAGCTAACTTGGAATGCTTCGACAACTACGTTTCCATCGTCACCAACGGTCACACGAACGGTGACAAAAGGAGTGGGCCCCACCCCTCCTGCAGATTCCAGTTGAAGCTCTGCTGCCATGATCACTTCCGCTGATGAAAGTTGAAAACCTTCTTCTCGAGGCGGGTGACCAATAATCCAACCAACCTTGGTCAGTCCCAGCATATTTGCAAGGCTCTCTACATTATCTTCCATCGGATCTTCCAGGATTTCGAATCCTTCTGCAGCCTCAGGATCGGGTTGTTGGGGAGGTTCATAAATAGCTTCAACGATAACTTTTTCATTCTTTTTCTTCTTTTTTTCCTCACTTTCCACTGGCATCCTAGCTCCCCATGTGCCTGTGGAGGATTTTTCGGCTTTTTTCTCCGTTTTTTCTTCTTCCTCCTCGTCCACAAATTTGCCATACAAATAACCAAATCGTTGTTGCTGAAACTGGAACCGTCTCAAATAGCTTTGGAAATCATCAACTGCAGAATTTTCCAGACAGACCCCACCGCCGCCAACAAAACTACTTTCCTGTGCCTTAATTTTGAAATTATATTTGTCGTCCATTGCATTGAATTCATTCAGCGTCCAAGCCATTTTCATATCTCGAAGTGGCAATAAGCCTTTGCGAAATCCCCGATCTACGGACGGAGCTGAAGATCCCTCTGTGTGGACTAATTTGATGCTACCGTCTTTGTCAATAATTCGTTTGGTATTGCTGGAGGAGGCATTTGAACTATCAATTTTGTTGTCTGCTGCTGCGTCTTGGGGCATAGCAGTGTTTCCATCCACCGTGTTTTCAGCACAAGTAGATGGATCGACGCGGCAGTGAATCATGGACCCATGAGCTAGCCCTTGCTGGGAAAGCGGTTGTGAAACGTTTATTGGTTGGTCGCATCTTGGATCAAATGATAAGGGCTACGATGCAGATTGTAGAGGTGGAGCAGGCAATAAAGCGTTTGAGTCCGAACCAACAAATAAAATCCAATGATGCTGATAACGATTGAAAGATGCGGTCGTCTACCTAGACCAAAAACTAATGACATACAAACACACAATTGGAAAAGGATTATCGGCTCACTTTCTCAAAGACCACATGAGGCCTTGTTATGGCGACACCGTTTAACACATCTTGGGCAGTGGCTGTACTGGCATCAAGTCCTTCGACACGCCATACTCCAACGTTAGTCCTCACGCGGATGATCATTGTGTTGCTGCTTTATTAAGTATGGATCATCAAGGTCCCAGGCCATCCTTGTCTTTCGTTGGGGTTCGCAAAACTTGTTCATTTGCTTTGCTCTTCTACAATACTATTTATTATTTCAATCAGAAAAAAAATATGCCTCTCTCTCATACATTCAGTGCAGGACAAAAATCTACTATTGTACCATTGTATGGTAACAGTAACATGCCTCCTACTTAATACTTACCTAAGTGCACTTAGGGTTTGTCTACCTCTCTATAGTGGTTTCCCTCAGCCAGCTACATACCTACCTACTTACCTAAGTAGGCAGGTAGCTAAGTATGGAATAGCCTCATCAATAGCTAAAATTAAAGAACAGCAATTTAGCTAGCCTATGTGCTAGACCCCCCCTCTGACCCCGATCAAGTGCCTTCCGACCATCAATAACACTTTCATAAGTGTTGAGTTATTGCCTTGGTTGGGGTTGTTAATGTCGTCAATGTCAATGGCATCAACGATGGTCATCTGGAAGGGGGTCGGCATCCATTTTCATTGATTTCAAAAGTGCTACCAGTATTGCATCTACATGAGGCATGATGATTTCATGTGTCCTGATTATTTTGTCCATGCGTTTTTGTGGACAATGGCATTGCCATTAACTAAACAACTATTATTTTATATCAGCATGGAAATTGTGCTGACAACAAGGCTGTTATCATTTTGACTATGGTGTTGTCAGCATCTGCAATGGCAGCTAGCAGCAAAACAAATGTGCTTCAACAATGCCTTTGGGCTTTTAGTTGATTGCTCCAGCAACAGCTTCCAGAGTGGATTTTTTGGAGCAGATCTTTTAATGGTGAGGAAAATCTGGGGGGAGTTCCAGCTTTTGCCATACTGTGTTGCAGCCCATAGCCTTACATAGTTTCTACTGAAAATAAAATGAAATAAAAAATAAAATAAAAAATCAGTAATCATGAAAATACATATAAAAGTAAATAAAATATGATAAAAAATATTTTCATTTTTTGAAAGGTACTCCCCAATAGCACCATAATCCATCCCAGGAATCTAACCAGAGCAGTTAGTACAATGATTTTTTGGCTCTGTCGCCTGAACCATGCAAGTTTGTTGTTTCTACAGCAAAATCAATAGTTTGTTACACAATTAAAAGTTTTGATGCTACCCTCAGATATATAGCTTTCTTTATCTTAAATCCCACAAAATAAATTTTGGGCATTTTCTTCAGGTAAATTGGTACATTTGTATGCAAAAAAATACAATTTGTGCTCTCAGTAATCATTTTTTATAGCTTAAAATTTAAAATATAGTTTCCCCTAATTTGGAAATTTTGACCAAAAATATGCTGCTTATTTTCAACTAACTTCTTGATTTTAATGTAGGAATGGATAGATTTTTATTAGATTTTTTATTACAGCTGGAAACATCATTCTTCCATTACTACATAGAAGCTACACCAAATTCTCTGAATCAATTCACCAATGGACCATAGCTGGAATGAGCTAGTGGTAGCGGCTAGATGATGTTCTTGTGTGTTATTGTGCAGAACATTGCAAAAAACAAAATCTACCCAAAAGTGTATGTATCAGGATATTTCACAGTTAATTTTTTATTAAATAGAATCTTTTTAGTAAAAGTTCTTTGACATTTTTTCATCATTGGAAAGCTGGTTTCAAGTAAAGATTTCTGTTTCCAAAATGACAATATCATAGGGCAGCTTAAACAGTTTTGTTTATGGAGTCTGCACAATTAATAATGGGATAGAAAATAAAAAATTGTCTTAGTTTTCTGAAAATTAATATCTATTTATTTATTGACACTTCCTACAAATTTGAGCAACCAAAATAAAAAAATGGAAGAAATGATACTAGAACAAGAATGCGAACATTTTTTTACAAATGAAAAGATCATATAATTGAAAAATGTTTACTGAATCAAATCAAATAAGTTGAATTGTCATTAAATATCCTATGTTTGGGGCTGATATTGTAATTACCAGTAAAATGTGTGCTAATGGGTTTGTTCCAGGGTTTTCTCTGAACTCCTGTTCTATTTGAGTTAAGCATTTGTAGTACCTCAAAAGATCCAATCTCATAAAATTCTAAGTATTTGATTATATTTGGTATTTGTAGTTTGAGGTTCTTGGTATGGAACTCAGCTTTTCCTCTGGGAAAGAATTAAATTGCCTGTTGAACTTGATAGTTGATTCTTCCCCTAAATTTCTTCCAGAAGATGCAAAACATTCTCTTCACTTCAGACCATGATGGTGCAAACAATAAGATTTGTGCCAACTACTATAAGAAGTCTTACTAATTTGTATTTCATGTCAGGACATTTTTCTTGTATTCACCAAAAAAATTGATTTTTGTCATTGTAGTCTTATTTTTACAAAATAAGCACTCTGGAATACAAGAGAAATGTCCTAAGACAACTACTAAACAATAGTAGCATCTACTACAAAGTCAACATCAAGGGCACAAAGAAGTTGATTTGTCAGAGCATCTAATTGAAGTCTGGGAGTGCATCAGGTCCTAGACAAAGTATGAAACTTCTGTACATCTTAAGTACTACAGCAACAATATTTTACAGAGCATATTCAATCATTTGACACAGAAACTCTTCTCATTACATCTTTACCAAAAATCCACATCCCTGGGGATTAATATCCTTACCAAGGTGCAACCAAGGAAATTACTTCATTGCAAGATTGTGCTGGCAAGTCATTAAGGGAAAACAAGATCTTCAATTACATGAAAAATTAGCAAATTTTTTCCCAGTCTCTGCTGTCTCTGATGACATAACGGATCATTCAAATGATTCTGGTAGCAGTTTTGGGAGTGACAATGAGAAGGATTCTACATAGGAGAAATCCCATCAGGGGGTTTGGGACTAAACCAGAAATAAATCCAGAGAGTGATGCTGACAGTGATTCCCACAATCATTCATTTAGTAGTGACAATCAGTATTCAGAAGTGTACACTGAAGAAAGTGATGAACAAGATGAGTCTGCAAAAGAAACAAGTTATTCCCCCTATTTTGGGATAAAAAGAAGGAGCTTCCAGAAATGACTGTGACAGAAGTAACTTTCCAGAGCCGGTTTTGGAGTTATATGACAGTAGATTCTAAGTGCTTGAACAAATAAAAATAAAAGATTCTTTCCTAAAGTCTTGGGCTTTCAAGGTGATGATGCACACAAAGTATATCCAAATTCAACCCAAAAATTCATAAAAATTGAAGTTTGTTGAATTGAATGACGAGTTTGAAAACATCCCAAATTGAAGATTTAATTGAACCTGATTATACTCAAGGTTTGATAGAGCTTGAAATCACAACTGAATCTGACCTCGTAGGGAAAAATGTTTTAAATCCATAATACAAGAATAAAAGGACTGAAATTCTGGGTAACTTGAAGGGTGTCCCTGATTCTCCTGATGAATAGGAGAAACCACTTGTAAAACCTACAATCAGTGTTAAAAAAGACATTGCCTGTATTAACAGCATTCCAAAAAGTCTAACCATGCCTTAAAAATATAAGGAAATAAACCAACTTTATTATTAGATAGGAAAAGTCATGATAACTGCATCAGTTTTTTGCTTACATAAGAAAAATAATAATCTTGAACTGTAACCCTTGCTTCAAAAGCAATCGCAATTGCTATTTTTTTTCAATAAATATTTGGATTGCTGCAAGCAGACCCTAGCTTTGACATGAAGTTTGACAAGAATAAAATTATTTTCATCACCAACAAATAATGTAATACTTCAGAAATCCTAGAAATCTCAAGAAGAAATTGGTACTAGCCTATTTCTCAGTAAAATTGTAGAAAATGTTACCTTATAAACTCAATATGACACCAGAACATGCTCTATTCACTTTAAATAAACAATCTCTTTTCAAAACAACAAAATATTTTGCCTTTGTAGCCTTTTTTAACAGTTTTTCTTCATGAAAATGAATATTTTCTTGTCAAACATCTAGTACACATAGTAAATCAAAAATCCAAATTTTGGCCTTCATTAAATGTTTGCTGATCTTAGCTGGTATTTTTGCTGATTTCTTGACCAAACAATTGGAAAAAATCTTGGCTAAAATCTTGACCAAAATCAGCCAAAACTTGTAGAGAGGGGTCATGGTCACAATTTTGTGACCATGACCATGATTGTGACTTGGTAATGGTCATACAAGAATCAGCTGTGAGGTGGTAACATGACTTATGTGACCTATTTTTTATCACTAAATTGCAAATTGACACTAAACTTTTGGATATTATTGCTAACATTTAGCTAAAATTTGAACTTGTGGCCAAACACTTGAATCTATCACACAAACTGAGCTGTATCAATTTGGTCACACACATGTGTGTGACCTCTTTGTGACCCCCCACTAAAAATTTGGCCAATTTGCAGTCAATTCTCAGAAACATCTCAGTCAGCACCCTACAGATGTCAGAATTCAACTTTTTTGACAAATTGATGTACTACATTCAATTTTTTCATTTACATCATGATAATAAGATGTATCCACATAAAATAATAAATAATTACTTACTAAAATGTATCTGCTTAGATGAAAATGAGTATAAATAAGAAGGTAGTACAGATACTCATGTATAGCCCATGGATTAAAAAACATTAAAAATAAAAAACAATATAACTTTTGCTATGGAATGATATATACAACCCATAAATAATGTCATAAGATTACTGTGTCAGACAGCACCAAAAGGCAATAAAGCAGTGGCTGCATTTATTGTAGTAAAAAGTTTAAAATAATCGTAGTTACTCAAAATTCAAAATTGAAAAGTAAAAATTAAAAATGAACCCATAACCACAATACTAGTGCAAGATATATAATTCATGGATTCTTGCTTGAGTTTTTGTAGCAATGCATATCCATGGTAATTGAAAATCCTGGGTCAATATTTTTTTGCATGGCAAAAATTTAAAAAAAATCCCTAAAGTTTTAACCATGAAAAACTGAAAAATTAAAAATAAATCCAGAATCAAGCTAATGCTGCTACTGCATGATGTATATTATTTGGATTTAAATGCTTTTGCAGTCAGTAATAATGGAAATTGAAAAGCATTGATCAATATTTTTTCATGGCAAAAAATAAAAAAAACAGTTTGTTTTTAATTTGAAAACTGAACAAAAAACAAAATTGGAAATAAATCCTGAATCAAGATGCTACTGCATTATATATAATTAGTAGATATTTGCGTGAGTTGTTGCAGCACTTATTCTCCATGAGCAGTTTGAAGACTTGGTCAGAATTTTTGCATGAAAAAAAAACAAAAAAATTACTTAGTCCTTTTACCATGAAAAACTGAAAGAAAATAAAAATAAAAATTTAAGACATGATCAAGCTACTAGTGTATGATATATACTTTTCGGGTCCTTGCTTGGATGGATGTATCAGTTAGTACCCATGTTAATTGAAAATCCTGGGACAATATCTTTTGCATGAAAAAAGCTGAAAAATTCTTAGTGTTTTTACCATGTAAAACTGAAAAAAATATATACACAAGAAAAACTTGAATTTTGATTCTTTTTTGTGAAAATATCTTAACTAAACATGCTGATTGATCCCATTGAGCCAATGATTTACATTTACTTCTATAGTCCTACTACAAAATGTGTTAGTGGTTTGAATAGAAGCAAAAATTTACAGCGTTTCATAATTTTAAGTAGATATTTTTGTATGCCAAGCATTGTATTTTTGTCTCAAAATAATGTGTTAATTTTGAATCTGACATGTAAAATTCTTTTTCACCTTACAATTTTTTTGTGAAAAAGAAGAGTTCTAATAGTATTCTCCATAACATATGTATCTCGTCTTCCTTCATCGGAAACCCCTTTTTGGCAACTTTTGACATTATATACCTATTGTAAAGTATTTATTACCGTTGATAAGGTAATATATACTTAAAATAAGTTCGTACATACCAAATCCTAGCTTTTGCAATTGTAAGCACTTATTTATGGTGTTACAAAATTCAATATACAATTGTTTCTTTTTTGAATGGTTTTCAGTCCTCTTTACTAGTTTTATTACCACTTTTACTGTATTAAATAACCAGTGGTCAGATTTTGATATCAAAATAATATTTCAAAAACTTTTTATAAGCTTTTAAACACCATTATTGGGAATTATTGTATTGAAACGCACCCATTCTTTTACATTTATCTAAAATGTTTTCAGTACTAGCAAGGTATTGACCTTCAATGCCAAAAAATATTTTGTATTGATCATGTAGATACCTTTAAAACTTGAATCTTTTTTGGAACGATTATTTTGCCTAAAAAAAATAAATAATAGTATCGCAACTGATAGGTATACTGTTATCTACAGCTAGCTCGATCACTAGCTGTACTACTTTCTTACTTAAAAATATGATATGGTACTAGGAGTATTGTACTTCATTACAACAATAAGCAAGCACAATGCACAAGCAATCCACAACACAAAACACAAACAATGAACACCTTGCAATTGCAAACAACAGCATCAAACACCACCCACCACCCACCCACAATACAAGATGAGAGCACAATGCCGCCGCTGCAATGGCACCAACCTCTGCTGCATCACAGGCGAGGGGAGTGACCTCTACCTGCTGTCGTAATGGTGCAAAGCATCGTTGTCCAATTTGGACGAGCAACATTTTTGTGCTTCCTCGATGCAATTGAGGCAGCAATGTGGAATCGTGGGAACTGTGAGTAAAAGATTGATTTATTTTGTATGGTCGAAATTAGAACGATGTGTCTAAGGTGGCCTCTCTTTGCCCACAACCAACTCGCAGCAGCAACGCATCACAATCGCGTGAGTTTGTGCAATGCGAAGTTGGCTGACATCTACCCGCGAAGCTTCTGTGGGGTTGTTTGGCACTTTTAGGTGAGTAT
>JALLOT010000200.1:0-24153 GCA_036939595.1 Thalassiosira livingstoniorum | reverse complement strand
AAATGTCTTTGGTGTGTCGTGTTTTCAGCGCCAAAATTATTACGATGTCCCCATTGAAGAATTGAAAAATTTGCACGCCGGGTGTGATAATACTGACAAAGCGATTTCCAATGATTGCGGTGCTGCAATTCATCGATATTGCGAGAGCAAGTATCCAAACAGAGGCAGCATTGGTATTTCACAGGAGATTGGATCCGATTCAATTGGTTTGGCATGTATCCAATCTACCTGGTATGGAGATGTAGAAATCGGAGCCCTAAGCAAACATGTGGGGAGTTGTGACGATGTTTCAAAAGCACAAACAAGCGACTGTGTTTCAGCTATGCATCGATGGTGCGCCTCGAACAATCATGGAGACAGTGGTATTTCGCAAGAAGTTGGAGAAAAGCTTGGTGTTGGATGCTTTGCCCCTCTTTGGTATGGTGATGTCCCAGTCCAATCATCTGGCACTAAGTTGGAAAGGGAAGAGAACAATATTGCCAAACAGCTTGCACGGTTCCAATACAATGGCATTTTGTTCATGAAACCAGAAATAGGTGATGATAAAGACGATGCAAAAGACTGTTCCAAGTACGAAATCTTGTCGAATGGACAAAGTTATTCACACCACGTATTGAAAGGACGAACAGAATTCGATTTGTCCATTTTTGCACGCCAGTTGATAATTCCAGGCGACGACCCGAAATACTGTGACAAAATTGACGGAAAGGTTTTGATCAGTGTCGAGAATAATGTTGGTCTGGTTGCCTCAGACCCTACAGACAATGGAATGATCAACCTACTTGCAAAAGATAATAACATGACCTTGTATACAAAGTGCACTGTTGATGTTTGTTCCCTTCCTGTCGAAAACCCGAGTAAAGAAAATGGCCAACAGAAGGCCAAAGCTTCTGTGAGACTGCAAGCAGGAATTCCTAAATTGACACCTGGTACAGACCTCGACTTTCCTTTCTCAAAGACAATCATCCTCACTTCAGGTTCTTCAAGGCACACAATGAAAGTTGTCATAGTTGGAGATTATTCTGATCCCAGTGGAGTGAGNAGTGGAGTGAGCAATAGCTACATTCTTCCTACCACGAAGCCGTTGCTAATCATTAGAGATCCACCGGGAGGCTTGTCATCTGTGACGTATTCAAATGTCGAAACCACTGTTAAGATCACAAATGATCATTACGAACGGTATGATGGCATCGATGCAGGAGCTTATTTGTATGCAAGGCTTGTTGGAGGGAATGCCATTTGTGTTGGGGCTATAATTGCTGCTGACTGCAGCAAAGTTTTCAAATATGATGGCACACATGGAACAGATTTCGAGAGTGGGCGATCTTGGCTGAGAGAAATGAGCGATGACATTCATTCGCACGAGTTGACTGTGACTTGGAGCTATTCTACTGCAGGTATGAATTGTTTTGCTAATTTTTTACAAATGAAGTTTTCAAAATGTAGCACACATTTTCGTATTATCCGATTTCAATTTATTTTCTACTACTCAGGTTCAGTCAAGCAAGGTTATGCTGGAAAAGACTCCGATGGTGAGTAGGTTTGTACAAGTTGATGATACTCATCACTTCATTGGGACTGGATACTGACCATTTTCTTGCTATGCTTGTCCCAGTGTTCATGATCCCAACCATAGCAATATTGTACAGAGAAACGAAGACCATCACTTTTGACATATCAACTTGCAAAGCTAGTTACTCCATTTCTACTAAGTTTGATGTAGGTAGTGTTGAAAATAGAAAAACGTTATCTTTTCTGACGTATAGGTGAGGTTATCAAATTGTTGCAACATTTTCAACAACACAATCTTTGCCCAAACGAATCAATTTTCGCATGCCTCCTTCTTTTCAGGCAAGTGATCGTTGAAGTCATCCCTGAGTTGAAAAGACTTTCGAGTAGTACGATCTCAACAAATGAGCAGAAGGAAGCGTACAATGCATCTCTCGATGCGTGGAAGGAGGTTCTCGACGAATACGAGGCCACAAACAAAAATGCCAAAAATTCAACAAATTCAACACTAGAAATTGTTGACAAGTGGAGTGTTCGTCCCACAATTGACCCCACCAAAGCTGATGATGCAAATTTCATCAAACAATGGGAGTTTGAGAATGCTGTTGATAGCAGTGGCACTCACAAGGGATCTACATCTCTGTTGCCAAATCAGCTCAAAAAGAATGCAACCCCACTCGAGTCAACTTTGGCGATAGCAGACAAAACAAAAAGTAATTACAAGTCGCTTGAAGCAATGAATCGGATCCAGTTTTCAGGAGGAGGAAACACTTTGACTCTGGATTTTGATGACAAGCAGTTGGACTCACATTCGGAAGATTGTTTGACGACCCTTCTACGCTTGATGAAAATTCAGATTTCAACTCTAGGTTGGGACTGAAGACTGACAACGATTATGCTCTTGGGTATAAACTTTTAGCTGGTGCAAAATTTGGTGCAAATGCTGGTTGGACACACAAAACTACACACCGAATGACTGATCGTAATGAACATTCATCAGAGACTTCGGTCTCCATCACACTAGGCGATCCTGATGAAGGGGATGAATTCTTGGTAGAGTACGTTTACTACTCATCTCAGTTCTTTTCTCCTTTTTCTTTCATCTCAGCCCTCTTTTCCTATTTTGATATCTCAGCATTTTCTTGGATCCAGTTTATCAGACTTTTGTCTTCCATACGGTTGAAGGACAATCCCGATGCCCGCACGAAGAAAACACTAGACCTGTTGAAGATCCATCGATCTCCATCTTGAAACGACCCACGTTACCCGTTGCTCCTGACGAGCTCATGGTTTTCGAGCTAGAAATTGAAAACAGAGGAGTTGGACTATCTACATTTATTTTGTACAGCGACAAACTGGACAATACAGATGGCCTTTCCATTGATTTTATGAACAAGGGAACTGGAGACAAAGGAACATTGTATTTGGCTAGTTCCCTACCCGAGTTAGGGGGGAAATCACACCGAACAACCCTCACAGTAAAATCAGGGCCATCCAAAAGCTTGTACGATCCAGTAAAAGTATATCTTCAAAGCAAGTGCGAGTTCGAAGGGGAATATGGCGACAAGATGAATGAAGCGGTGCTATGGAACAGAAATAACACGATTGAATTCACCGAGCCTTGCCCTGAAATCGACTGGGCAGGGGGCCTCAAGCTTCATGAGAAATTTGTCATCAACAGTGATTCAGACGGCATGTTCGATGTTGGCATTTTCAATCCATCCTCTACAAAGTTAGCTGGTATGGCACATTTGGATAGTGTTGCATTGCAGTACCGTAAAGTCAGCGACCGTTTTTCAGAATGGAACCAAGGCGAAGGGGCGAGTGAAGTTTTGAACTTCAAGACATCCACTGAAGATGATAATGGGTATGCCACCTTAGGGTGGAAGTACCCGAGTGGTCCAACCTTGGAGGGAACGTATGAAATTCGTTTAAAGGCTACATGTAACTGTGATCAATGTCCAGATAGACTGAGCAAATTTGTGTCTTCCAGTATTTTTGGGACCATTGACAAAGAGCCCCCAAGAGTGTATGGGGAACCCAGTCCTTCAAAAAATCTTCATCCCGGAGAAGAGCTTTCAATTGAGTTCACGGAAGAACTTGATTGCGAGTTCCCATTTAAATTTAGTATCGTAATCGTTGTTTCAGGTCTGGAGAAAACGTTCGATAAAGGTGATTTGGTAAGTGCAGTTCAGAGTCACGAAACGATTGAATGTTTCATACAAAAGTAGCAACCGCTGACGTGCATTGCTTTTCTACCTCATCTCTAAGGATGTTATTTGCCAAAGCAATATCATAAACATCCAATTCGAAGAAGATCAAATTCCTGGCGGGGACTTCAAATATTTGCTAGGTCGGACGTATGATTTGACAGTCAAAGACGTCCAAGACAAAAGTGGGAACACTCTTGAAAGTTATAAGTTTTCCTCAAACTTTGTTTGCCAGCCCCCGAAACCACAGCTTGAAATTATCAATACGAATGCCCGTTCGAGACCGTACCTCCCACACGAAGCTATCACGTTTGATGCAATTATTTCCAATTCCCAAGACCCAGGTCCAAGATCAGTCTCATATATTGAGCTAGGCGTGGATCTTCGTTCAAATACTGCTGATTTTACAGTTCTTGTAAATGGCGAGCCGCTAGTGTCGCAACAAATTTACAAGATCGGAGGACAAGAGTCGATCCGTACGAAATTTGCCGTGTATAAAGGCCCAGGAAATCAACTGAGTTTCCAGCCAATCTCACTTTTTGCGAGAAGTAGCTGTGAAAAAGACAGCACCAATGCTGTTCAAGTATTTGATATTCTGTGGAATTGGATAGATCCAAAAGGTACTAAATATTTAAGGTATACCATGCCATGTCCTGCCATCAGTTTGGCCGGAATGTTCCAATCTCCAAAATTAGTGCTCAACAAGCAAGCTGTTGAGGAGTTGGATTCCTTGCTTGAGGTGAAAATATTCAATCGAGACTACACTGAAAGAAAATTGTTTGACCGTTCCATCAAAAATCGTAGCCCTGAGAACATACTTGAGTACTACAACCCTGGATGCAACAGTGTGGATAAACCACAGTACCCTTTCTGTCTTGCGGCAATGAGTCGATATTGCCAAGAAATAAATCAAGCAGGTGGTGGTGTTTCCCAAGAAATTGGTTCAAATGTCTTTGGTGTGTCGTGTTTTCAGCGCCAAAACTATTTTGATGTCCCAATCCAAGAACTGGAGAATTATCATAAGGGATGCGACAGTATTGACAAAGCATTTTCAAATGATTGCGTGGCTGCAATTCATCGATATTGCGTGGACAGACATCCAAATGAAGGTAGCATTGGAATTTTGCAAGTGATTGGCTCCAATTCAATTGGATTAGCATGCATCAATCCTAACTGGTACGGAGACGTTGAAATCGGGTCCCTCGGTCAATACGTGGAAAGCTGCAACGATGTATCAAAAGCACTGTCAAGCTACTGCGTTTCAGCTGTGCGTGATTGGTGCTTGTCGAACAATCATGGCGATAGTGGTTTCCCGCAAGAAGTTGGAGAAGGAAAGCTTGGTGCTGGATGCTTTGACTCGGTTTGGTATGGGAATGTCCAGGTAGCTTCAATTTCTCCAGTTATTCACCAATACGAGAAACGTCTTCGTGATGTAGTTCTTTTGTATCAAGATGAGTATTGGAACTCTGCCAGCTGGCAGCAAGGAGCTCTGCTAGATACGAATCACCAACCAACGGATTTTTCTTCAGACTCAATAGAAGACGAATTTGGATACTCAACGCTCCACTGGGATCTTAGCTTAGTCGAGGACTCTACTTACGTAGTGAAGGTTGTATCACGTTGCTCACCAATATCCTCTGCACATGACGAGGTTGATAATTTCAGCACAAACTCAATTCAAGTCATTATTGACACAGTTGCTCCTCGAGTTATTGGAGTCTCGTCCCTTTACTCAGTTGAAGCACTCAATCCCAGCTCTGAAATTGCAATATCCATGTCAGAAGATATCATTTGTCAGCAACCATTTTCATTCGATCTCTCGTTGGTGCTTCAGGTTGAAAGCAAGGAAATTCTTTTAAGTGACGGTAATGGCTTGTTTGTTGTGTGCAACGGTCAAAGTCTCAAGTACCGTCTTGATGTGGAGACATTGATTGGGGAGCATGTTGCCTCATTTGTGGATGCCCATGCAACTTTACGACTTAGTAATGTCCAGGATCTTGCCGGAAATAGAGCTGCGCCGTTTGAAACTTCGTTTGGAATTTGCACCGCTTCTATCGGCAGGGGCAGTGGCTGCGATAATTTGGATAGCAATTGTAACTTAGTTGTGGATGATTGTGATGAAGATCTAAGCCCTCCCATTATCCGTGTGTCGGAGGCTCTGCAGACGTCAGACTGCATTGAAGAGGAGGATGTCATATGTATTGACTCCCCAACATTTTTGTCAATTCAAGATGCCAGATCTTTCATGCAAAGAAATATAATCATGGAGGATGATTGCGCACAAGAACTCGAACTGAGCATTACTCATATATCTAGTTCGTGTCTCGGGAGTCGTTTCCGTGCCGCCGTGACCGATGTGCGTTGCTCGTTAACCGTCGAGCAAGACTTCTATCTTCAGGTTGATGAAGAAGATCCCATTGTGGAATGTGGATTTCACGATGCTGACGGAATAAACAAAGTCGATTCAGACAAAAAGACTCTGTTTGCTTACGCTGGCAATGCTTTGTTTGCCCATGCTGAGACGAAAAAATTGAGTGAGCTGCAAGACGCAAAGCTATTTTTCAATATCACTGTGAGTATTTGTCCCTTATCTTCTTCAAAAATGAATCGCCAAGTAAATTTGCTAATCATCTAACTTAATTTGATTCTCTGTGTATTTGATTCTGATTTTGTGTTTGAACTTGAATTAAAACAGGAAAATTGCAGCAACAGAGTCCAAGTAGAGGTCCAAGTGACTAGCAACGAGTTACAACACGATGGATCGGCAATGGCAACTTTACACTCACGATCTCTCATTGGGATGGAAAAACAGCCAATTCTTCGGTTTTCAGGATCGAGGTAAAATGTTGTGATGTTTAATTGTTGCATATCGTTTTTTAATCTTCTGATTTATCCCACAAATTCGTGTATGGTTTCAGCTGTGCGAACTCGCTCTCCAATTGCGACCCTGATGAAACGATTTCGGCTCGCCTTCGTTTTTATGAAGTTAATATAGTAGCTACTGGTCCTTCGGGCCGACAAGGAGAATGCATGTGCCGCGTCATCATTGTTCCTGAATGTGATGTTCATACCCAAGACCAGTGCGAATACCTCGAAGACAGGTGGGGGCATCAGTACCCCGTTAAGTATATCAGAGCAGAGGACTTGAACGACGTAGTCTCCCAATCTGGAGTCAGAAACGAGATAATCACTTCAAACTTCGTCTGGACTAACGCGCTGTCCCCGCCACAGCCGCAGTTACCACCGAATGTTGTTCCATCGATGCGGCCATCGGTCATGCCTTCGGTTGTGCCATCGATGCCACCTTCTGAAAATCCCACTAAACTCCCAAGCAATGCACCATCATCAATACCATCCCTTATTCCTTCGAATATGCCTAGTAATAAGCCCAGTGCACAACCCTCACCAACACCGTCTGACGTCCCAAGTTCTTGGCCATCAACAGTGCCATCAACTCTACCTACTGCGATCCCATCTGATCTTCCTAGCGAGCCTCCTTCTTCTCTGCCCTCTTCAATGCCTTCAAAAGTACCCAGCAAAGCGCCCAGTGTCATGCCTTCGTCTGTGCCATCATTTCACCCATCCCAGACACCATCTACTATCCCTAGCGTTTTGCCGTCATCTTCGCCTTCGAGAATGCCTTCCAAAACTCCAAGTGTAGAGCCTACAGCGTTTCCAAGTCAAGATCCTAGCTCCCTGCCGAGCAGCGCCCCAACTTTCATCCCGGTAGTCGAATGTGGTTTTCACGATACTGACCACATCAATGTTGTATTGGAGAAAAAACATCTGTTTTTCTATACGGACTTTGAGGAGAGGAGTGGTTTCGAACCTTCCAATTTTTACTATCATGTTACGGTATGCTCTCAAATGAATTTTCTCTCAATACTTTTGATTTCCTTGGGTCCTTGTATTGGTCATCCCTTTTCTAGCTCAAAATATTTTTTTCCTTTATTTGTGAATTTGAAGGATAAGGGCACAGATTTAAATCAAATCAACAAAGTAAAATTGACTGTGATGTCTAATGAATTTGAATTGGGGACCAACCCCATGGCGGCTTTGAGTGTACGCCGAACTGGTGGATCGTTGACAGATGAAGTAGACTTATTTTTTCTCGCGAACGAGTAAGTGATGCTGATCGGGTGGCAATGACTTGTTTTTTTTCTGTAGTCGATTGCACTCTAATGGCCAATGTGTTGTTTGTTCTGATTTAGCTGTACAACTGCTGCGGCTGAAGACTGTGTGTCCGACCCCAGCATAACCACAAAGATTCGTCTTTACGAGATCACGGTCCAAGTCACTGATGCATACGGACGAAGTGACCAAGACACTTGCACGATAACCATCATTCCGAAGTGCAAGAAGGGAGATGGCAATTGCCCCTCCTTTAATGTGGAGCATGAAAAATATCGCAATGACTCCCACCCGGAGTATTCATCAAAATATTTTCTTGGCATTGATTTCTTGAAAAGTGTTGTCAATCAGTCACAAACACGATATATTGTGACGATGTTAAATTTGATTTGGGAGCACCCATCGCATGCAGCTACAGCAGCCACTACTACATCTAGTGATACGTTGTCTAGCACTTCCACTGCCGCGACTACAACCTCAACAACGACTGGGAGTTTGACCACGAGCACCACTGCCACATCTAACAATGGTAAGGGCGGCGGCCCAAAACCATAAACAAAGGGCTTTGGCTTATTCCTTAGATCCCTTAGACGAAAAATATGAAGCAACTGCGCCGTGAAATTTGTAGAATGAATTAGGTACTTTGATATTCTGTCCTTTGTACGTATTTTAGTATGTGGTAAGTAGACTGTGCTGAGCCACTAAATGCCAGCTCTAAAACTAGACATAAATCAAACCACAGGTCAATCGCCCTGCCTCCGGGAAGAGAGGCAATGTTGGTCTATCTGCCACCATGGCTTTCCCCTCCCCTTCCTCTGCACACTGACTCCGTCTAGTTACTCTACTTTCTCTTCTTCATGGCCGACCCCCCGGCGGGGCTCTCGGCCCCTTCTTCTCTTTTCCGCCGCCCACCTCCACTCCACCAGTCTGCTGTTCGTCAATCAGCTGTATATCGGCTGGAGCGCCATTCTGACTATGAGGATGGTTTGAGCAACTCAGGTTTCTTCTACATCCCTGATTGTTCCGCCTCTTCTGCTCAGGAATTATCTGCTTGGATGCGTCACCATCACTTCTCCATTGAAATCATTCCTTTGAATGGCCAGTCTTTGGACATGTGGACTCGTCTTAATTCCAGTCTTCTCAATGGTTCAGAGGTTGTTACGGTTATCCCTCCTCATATTTTGCAGGAGGGCCGTTCCCTCATGGCTTCACTTTCTCCTGCTACCCAGGCATTCTTCCGGCCTTCACAAAGCCCCCGCATGTTGTTTGCCACACCTCCTCCTTCCAGCTTCGCTGCAATTCCTGAACATCGCCCCACACCAGTGAAATCACCATTTTCTTCCACTCCAAGTCCGCATTTTTCTTCGGGTTCACGTGATCCTCCTGGTGATCCTCCTTCTGGGGATTCCAAAGCTGGTAGCAAGCCTTCTTTTACCTCCAGCTCTGTTACATCCATCCCCATTCCTTCTCGGCAACATCAACATTCATTGGCTCCTTCTGGTGGCCCACCTTCTTCGGATCCTTCTTCATCAGGATCCAGCTCTTCTTCCTTCTCACCAAATAATAGCTCAATCTCCGATCGACATTCTTCCGTTCATTCTGTTTCCATTGATTCTCATACTTCGGATCCCCTTCTTCAGCGTCTTGCTGAGGGGCAGGAGTTGCTCACCCGGTCTATGGCTCAACTTGCCACTTCTGTGGAAAAGGTCTCGGACAGACATGATAAATCGGCTGTTGATTTTAAGATTACTCTCCCTCGTTTCAACGGTGATGCTGATAAGTGGCCCCATTTCTACTCTCGAGTGCGGCAGGTTATGGAACTCAAGTCGTACAAACCCTCTGGACCTTTGATTACATGTGAGGGCCATAACGACACTCAGAGTGAGAACTTACGTGCTTTAATCCTGTCTCATCTCACTGATGATGCCGAGCGGATCTTTCGTGACGAGCCTCAATTTGAGGGTAAGGGTTTTGAGATGGTCACACATCTTGTCGAGCACTTTCGCCCCACGACCTCCATCCATGTTTTCTCCAACTTCATGCGACTCTGCCAACTCTCGCAATCTCCCACTTTGCCCTTGTCTACGTACTACTCGGATCTTCGGGATATTGAAGAACGGCTGGAGGCGGCGGGGGTGGATCTTCCTGGTTATATCAAGCGACTGTTTTATATCAAAGGGATGCACTCCAAATATTCTTCCTTTAAGTCTGATTTTGGTCTTCACCCCGACAAATATCTTACCATGTCTATTAAAGATATTAATCAATCGGCAGATAATATGGTTTCTTCTGCCATCATGATGGGGGGCAACGTCCCGGTCGGTGCACGGGCTTCAGCGGCTGCGGTTTCCTCTTCCAGTCCATCCCCTTCAGCTGATCCTGACTCCGCACCTTCGACATACCCTCCACATCGGCCTCCTCGTTTTTCGGATTTAAAGAAGCTTTTCCATGATCCCATCGTGTGTCCCCTTTGCCATCGCCCGCATCCTGATGCCAAAACTAAAGGTTCTAAACCACTTGAGGAATGTATGCTGGCGATGCAGATGGGGTTTGACGTTAGCCATAATCCATCTAAAGCCAATGCGAAACTCAGGAAGCGCAAATCTTCCGATGGTACCAGTGGTCCCCCTTCGGCTCGGAGTGCTCAAGTTGATAAACCCTCAAAACCTTCGGATTCGTCCGCTTCTAAGCCTTCTGAATTGCCTTCTGCCTCATCGGAGCCTGATGTTATTGCGGATGGACAACGCGCGGAACATGAGGAGATTCAATCTGACTCCGATGGTGACATTCAGTTAGAGGGTGGCGTTGGTACTGCTGATGATACTGGTGTCCGTTGGAGCGAAGTTGTCCACAAAAAGAATAAAAAGCGTTCTAATAGATCGTCTATGGATAGTTCTAATAACACTAAATCCACCTCCACTTCTTATTCTCAACCCTCTTCCAACTCCATTATTGCTTCGGTCAAGCGGGTTAGTCTAGGCTTTAACTCTTCGCCTTCACTCGTCTCCTATGATCATCATGCTGCTTCAACTACTTCGTGCCTTCCCATCGACAATGAGCTCTTTGCAGTCGCAGACTCCGGCGCCACTCACGATATGAACCCTGATTACGCTGCTTTTACATCTTATAAGCGATTATACAATAAGTTTGTTCGATTGGCTGATAAAACTTTGGCACCTATATTGGGGGTTGGTACAACTAAAATTTGTCTCAATGGTTTTGTTGTTAAGCTACGAAACACATATCACGTTCCCTCTTTGCGTGCTCCTCTTGTCAGTCTCCGTGTTCATCGTCGCCGCCCTGGATGTGGCTTCATGGGTGACAACGACGGATTTCATATTTATTTCCCGTCTTTCACTCTTACCGTTGAGGACTCCGTCGATTCCCTCCTCCGTTATTCTCCCGTAGGTCGCCAGCGCCCTTGCTCGGTCAATTACGTTCAGCCCAAAGACCATGACGCCTTTGCTCAGCATGCGGCCATTGCCGATGCCCAGGCTCCCCACCTCATTCCTCCAGATGAGGATTCTGATTCTCTTGGGATGGCTTATTTCGTTCCTACTCCTAAAGCCGCAGACAAGGCCTCACTTCCGACTCGTGCTACGATGAAGGATATCCTTCACTTCTCCAGTGATACTCTACCCATCCCTCCACCGGTGCGCCCATGTGACACTCCGGGCCCATCAGATCCCACCTCTCCCTCGCTTCGTCTCACAGGTGATCAAATCTATCACCTGTTTGGAAATCGGCGCTTCCGACGCTACGATTACTTTGCGCATGCGTCTAAAGATGCTGTGTTTGTTAACAGTGGCGAGCCAACACCGACTTTGGGTGAGTACGCAACAATGAACAAACGCAGACGCGGTCACAAGATCAAAGCTCACCATAAATACTTGCAAAAGGTCCACTTTGACATCGCTTTTGGCGATTGTATTAGTAAATTGGGTTACAGATATGCTTTAATTCTAGTTGATCGGGCTACTCGTTATCATTGGGTTTTCGGACTTAAAAGCCTTTCCAGCAATGAAATCATTTACGCTCTCCAATGCTTCCGTTCAGAGGCAGGAGGCCTACCTGTTCAGTTTCGTGCTGATTGTGATGACAAATTGATTGGTGGGGACGTCAAAAGATGGATATTAGAGAATAAATCCACAGTTTACGGCTCACCTGAAGGTCGCCAATCCAGCAACGGTCTTGTGGAAAGGCACTGGCAAACAATGGTGCGTATGGGCCGCGCGTATTTGACTGACATGCAAATGCCTCGCGACTTTTGGTTCTTCGCCATTTCTCATGCTGCTCGCATGATGAACTTCATCCCGGGCAAAATCAATGACAAACTTACCTCGCCCTTTGAGCTTGTCCATCGACAACCACCGGATCCGCGCACATGGTTTCCTATCTTTTCTGTGGGCTATTTTCACCACGACCGTGACGGCGATGTCCAGCGTTCCACCCATCAATCGCATACCATGCAAGGTATTGCTGTTGCCCGGTGCTCCAATTCGAACACAATTGTGTTCTACAACCCCATCACAAAACGGTATTATACTCCTGACACTTACAAGCTCGACTCCTCCCGCCTCCCTTGCAATGAATGGCCTTCTCTTATTCAATATGATGGGGGGCTTTTTGCAGACATGTACCGCCGGCAAAATTCCAAGACACCACCAGAACCATATCCGCCAGGGACGCGAGTGGTTCTTCCATTGCCAGATGGTTCCACGGTCAAGGCAACCGTTTCCGATATTCCTCTCAAAGATGCTGAGGGCTCTCCTGACGCTGCCGCTTACATCTTGATTTCGGACTCTGGTACTCGCCACGAGATGTCTTTGTTAGAACTGGACACACTCACAGAATACTCCAAAGACAAACAGCAGGCAGCACTTACTCACTCTCCTGCGCCCCTATCGAACCTCCCATCCTTCCTTCGCCCTGGCTCTAAGGTCACGTACGACCATAATGGCGAGTATCACAAGGGCTTCATCACTGTTGGACCTTCCAATGTTCTTAGATTCTCCGTCCGCCGGCATCCTAACTCCAAAACGGAACAATGGGGTGTGGACCTTCCGCACCTCGCCGACAACTGGGCATCTCTCTGCCAGGACCATCTCCTGATTCCTTCCTGGCAGACTTCTTCCTTTCTCCGAGACCTCAACACGCCAAAAGCTTCCCACGTCTCGGCTAAACTCCTCCTCAACCCCACTCCTCCAAGTCTCCTTTCTGCTTTAGATTCTGCCAACAAGGATCGTGAGACATGGTTAGCCTCTTATTATGAGGAGAAGCACGCGTTAATTGCGAATGACACGTATGAAAAACTCACTTTAAATGAGTACCTTGCCCTTCGGCGAAAAGGTGCTCCGAAGGCAATCCCTTCGATGTGCGTCCTGACGGTTAAACGCGATGAACTTCTCCGCCCAGACCGTGCAAAATCGCGTATTGTGGCGTTAGGCAACCTCGAGGATAAAATTTGGGAGAAAAATGAACGATACGCACCAGTTTTGCAATATTCCTCCTTGCGGTTGCTCACTGCTCTTGCCACAGAACGTCGCCGTCGTCTTCGGCAAGGAGACTGCAAGAATGCGTTCTGTCATGCCGTTCTCCCGGATAATGAGATGGTTATCATCAAGCCTCCCATTGGAGACCCTGATGCCGAGCCCGGTGAATTCTGGCGTCTGAAACGTACGCTCTACGGACTTCAGAGATCGCCAAGGCATTGGTACAATCTCATCTCCGGTGTGTTTGAGGAGATGGGATTGAAACCCTCGCCCCACGATCCGTGCTTGTTCCACGGTGTGCCTTCTGCTTCTCCTACATCCCTTCCATCTTCGACCTCAGAACATACACCTTCCGCATCCTCTAATTCTGCTGGTGTTGGATCTGTTGATTCTTCTCCATCATCTGATATTGCTCGTCCCTCCGATGCCCCTCTCTTTGTGGGGCTTTACGTAGACGATTTTGTCTACTTTTCTGAGGACCCTGCAATTGAAAAACGGTTCCAACGATTGTTAGCTCAACGGGTGAAAGTTGATTTTATGGGAACAGTGCAATGGTTTTTGGGCACACAATTTTTGTACAAACATGATGAGGAAGGTCACTTGCACGTGAACCTCACACAGCAGGCTTATGCCCAACACCTGGTGGAGAAAAACCATCTCCACACATCAACTTTTAAACATGACATCACTCCTTACAGGAGTGGCCTTCCCATCGATTCACTGCCTTCTGCAGTTGTCGACGAGAACGACCCTTACTTTGTGCGTCGACGCGACACCTACCAGTCTCTGGTTGGTGGCCTCAACTGGCTGGCCACCAATACACGGCCCGACATCTCCCCCGCCGTCTCCTTCCTCGCCTCCTACAATCATTGTCCGTCCAAACAACATCTGGAGGCCGCCCACCATGTGGTTCGATACCTACGATCCACAGTGGATCTGGGCATTGCCTTCTCGTCAAAACCATGCCAACCCGTGCACGCTTACCTTCATCATCCCGCCTCCCATGATGTGGAGGCATTTTCTGATGCCATTCCTCCGGACTCTGCAAACTCTAGTCTTCTGTCGGCGTACAGTGATGCCTGCTGGGGCTCCCAGCTCGGCAATTCCATTCCTGATGGGACGGACATTGATCTGTTCAAATTTCGTTCTATGAGTGGTTATATTGTGTTTCGAAATGGGGGGCCAGTTGCATGGAAAGCAGTAAGACAAGAGCGCTGCTCTAGATCTTCCTGTGAAGCTGAGGTCAGAGCCACTGATGAATGTGCCAAGGACATTTTGTCAATCAGGCACAGATGTGATGACTTGGGCATGTGTGATTCAACAAAACCAACTGTTCTCTTCAATGACAATCAGGGGGCAGTAGATTGGTGCAAAAGTGTATGCACCAAAGGTATGAAGCATATCAACTTACGTGAGAGTGCTGTCCGCGAGAGTGTTCTTTTGAACGAAATTCAAGTTCGCCATGTTGAAGGCAAGCTCAACTGTGCAGACCTCTTTACAAAGGAACTTCGCTGCAGCCAACACTTCCGTACTCTCCGTGACTCTTTTATGTGCTCTGCCACTAGCTTTGCTCTGTCTATGGCAGCACCTGCTGCTTAACGTCACAGCCGTTGCTGTGATGTGACTTCAAACTATTGCCACCTGGTAATTTTTTGTTCAACATTTCCTTCGAATGTCTCTTCTTGAAGCACCTGCTTCTCTCTACTCCTACATTTTTATTTATGCAGTTTTGCTCCGCTGCCTTTTTCTGCAATCGAGCAATATTATCTCTTCTTCTCCTCCCGGTGATATGTTTGTCACCGGCTTAAATTATACCGGTCCCATGTTTGTCCTCTTTTTTGCTCGATTTCTTGCGTTGCGTCAGCATGGGGGGTGATATTCTGTCCTTTGTACGTATTTTAGTATGTGGTAAGTAGACTGTGCTGAGCCACTAAATGCCAGCTCTAAAACTAGACATAAATCAAACCACAGCATGTGCCTCGCATCTCGCCTACTTACTTAGGTAAGTACATACTACTTACAATGACAAATCTCAAATCTGGCCAGCAAAATAAAGAAGACGGGAGTGATTCGAACAAGATAAGTTAAAAAATGAAGATGAATGCCTAATGAATTTTGCATTGAAGCGACTATGACCGACAATGATCCTCGGCATAAAAAGTTGAGTGTCAACACCGGAAGTGAACACTCGCAATTTGAGCAAGCCCAAATGCCGAAAGAGATGGGCGACGAAAACGCCAACAGCGGCGAGGAGTCCGACCACTTCCGCGACGAGGACCAGGGCACCACCCCCACAACTGCCCCATCGGCACCGCCCATATATTTCGATTCTCCAATGCCCCTTCCCGCATCCCCCGTGAAATCGAATCCATCAAACCCGTCCTCTACTCGCAACAATGACCACAATCGAACCATGACGCCTCATACAGCCTCCTTGATGAGTCTTTTTGCAAAACCTCCTAGCTCACCTCAAACACCAAGCACTCCTCTTATTACCAATGCCTTTGGTGGTGGCAGAAAAACAACGTTCAATCCTTTGAATAATCCATCCGTACCTTCTATGCCACTCTATTCCACTTCTCTACGAAATGGTGGAGGGATAGGGACATTAGATAGCCCTAATGAAATGGAGGATTTGGAGGAGGAAGAAAATGATGATAATGATGAGGAGACCAATGAATCTGGTGAAACAAAACCATTTTTGCTAAGACCTCGACAGAAAAAAGACCAACCTATGAGTGATGGCGCAAATAAGCTTTCCTTGAGAAGGCAAAATACTCCTCAAATTCACAATAGAAGTAGTGAAAGTATTGGATCCAACTCACCTTCTGAGAGCCCAGAGAAAACCTCCAAATCAGTAGGACAAAACTGGCCAAATAAGTCAAATAAAAATGGAGCAGGATCCAACGACTTGATGCAATTATTTCAAAATCAAGAACCAACAATCTCAAAGGAATCAAATGATGGTAAGGCTGATTTATTGACAAATGGAAGTGGGGGCAAATATTCTACGTTTTCTAAAGACGATAGTATTGCAGCAATTATCGAAAAGGGTAACGAGAGCAATGAACTCAATAGTTGCTCCTTTTCAAATTCAAATCATTTGGACACAAAAGAAAACGGAAAGAAAACTTCTTCTCTTGTCTCATTGCCCTCTGCTGCCAAAAATCCAAAAGAATTTGATAAACACACACCTAAGAATTTCATGAATTTATTGAAGCAACTCCTCAAAAGCATCTTATCCATAGCAACCGACCCCCACGAACTCAAAACAACCCTCATCGGCGCCTTCCTGTTCATGCTTTATTGTCTAGTCTTCAGCTTCTCTGAAGCTTCCACAATCACCCGACCATCCCAATCTTCGAATATGAATGACACAAACACTCTTTTGGCACCCATGGCACGATTGGCATGTGTCGGGACCTTCTTCATGGCACCCATGCTGACGGCTGTGTTGAGTGGGGACTTTCCAGCGTTGTATCCTACGATAGACATGTTTATGGCTCCATTTTTGGCAGAGATGGCGATCGACATCGATGAAGTTTTGGTGTTGATAAAGAGTGCAGGAAATGCGGACTTGGATGGGGGAACAGGGGATGGAGCTGGTGATGCAGTGGGTGCAGAGAATGATGATATGGAAGTATTTCTGGCAACATTTGTAGCGCTTAATGCGTTCGGCATGCTGTTGAGCGGGCTTCTGTGCATACTCGCTTGCAAGGTCAAACTTGCAAATTTGGCAGGGTTTCTTCCCTACCCTGTCCTGTGCGGCTTCTTCTCCTCCGTAGGAATCAGTTGTTGGATGTCGGCATTCAAAGTAGACACCGGAATGACCGTTCAAAAAGTTATTTTTTCGGGAGATTGGAAGTTCATTCTGGTGAATTTTGCGAGGCATATTCCGAGCTTGGTGGTGGGGATTGCACTTTACATTTTTGTTCCTAAGAATCCGGCGTATTTGGTAGGAATCATCACCGCCACCTTCGTTTTGGCGTATTCCGCCATGGCTGTGACTCACATATCTTTGGAGGAGGCTCAGCAGCTTCAGTTTTTCTGGGCATTGGAAGAGGTTACACTGGACATGAATCAGTTTCGTGGATGGGAACCATTCAAACCCTTTGGACTATGGATTAATTTTAGACAGATCTGTTGGCCTGCTTTCATGAATGGGCTGAAAAGTGTAATTGCCTTGTCGGTTATTTATTTGTTGCGATGTTCCCTCCATGCTGCGGCTCTCAAGAAAAATTTGGCAAATTTAAAGTTGGACCACAAGGGGGCATCAAAGCAATCATCGGCAACGGAATCGCCAGATATAAACATCAAAAGTAGTCAGGGTGTTCTTTTGGATGCCTCGTCGCCTCGGCCAGAAAAGGATAAAGAACATGACCACGACGTGGAAAAGTTAGAAGAAGGACATAACAAGAAGAAAAAACGAAAACCTCAGGGTGTGATGGAAGTTTTAGGCTGGTATGCGAATGGACTGATATCCATCGCGTTTACAGGGGGCTTTGCTAATTTGCCCGCGTTTGCTCTTGGAGGACTATTCTCTAAATTTGGTGCCTACGGACAAAGTCCACAATACCTTGGATTTTTGCTGCTTTTTGGCTGCTACCTGATGGACTTCCGCATAGTGAGCTACGTTCCGAAGTGTACCTTTTCCTCTCTCCTTGTTTTGGCAGCAGTAGATTTCATCCATTCTTGGTTCATTAAGAGCTATTACAAAACGGCAGAGCGTCATGAATGGCTCGTGGTTCCTTTCATTGTTGTTACTTCTTTGAGCACGGGGATGTTGGCATCTGTGGGAATGGGTATGGCTTTGTCAACATTACTTTTTGTGGCATCCTTTTTTCGAGCAGGAGTTGTGAAGTTCATTGCAAATGGACTAACACTACGATCGACTATAGAGCGGAATTGCGATGACAATCAATGGCTTGATAAAAATGCAGACATGATTCAAATTTTAGTGCTACAGAATTGTAAGTTTTCGTTTATCTTGCGTTTAACTTCAATCATAGTTGCTCAAAATGCTAACACATTGTGGCACTTCTTTTAGACCTTTTCTTTGGAAATGCATCGTCTTGTCTTCAGTACATTTCAAGCATGTTTGACGATGACGGCCCTGTTTCCAAAGATATTGATCTGCCTCCGATTCCCAAATATTTGATTCTCGACATGAGCATCGTGACAGGAATTGATACTTCTGCAGTAGATGTGTTGGCAGAGATTTCTTCTCTATGTAAAGGCCACAAATGTCAGCTGATGTTCACTGGGATACCTCCATCTGTAAGATCGGCATTGATGATTGGAGGAGTTAAACCTTCCCAGTTGAACTCCCATTTGACATTCACGTCAGATTTGGAAACTGCGTTGGGGAAGGCAGAGGACGGATTGCTAAAATCCGTAGCTCATCACGACGAGAAGACAATTAAAGTTGGTGCACAATTGCGGCATAAGCGGCGCATTTCCATGATGGATTTTGGCCTTCGGCATGCTCTCGGCGAGATAGACAAGCAGCACGGCATATCCATGGCGAAACAACTCGAACCTCTAGAGAAATATACCAATGTAATTGAACTTGACGCCGGAGACATGCTGAATGGAGTAAATGGCCATGACAAAGACCTACAACGTGGCCTTTTTTTCATCGAGCATGGGCTACTTAAATGCGAACACGATTCTTCTGCATCATTAACTCGCGGAAGAACTCGCTATTTTGCAACACCACAGATGATGGATAGTACGGCTTCTGTTGGTAAACTTCGAGCACGTTCTGCCACAGTGGGGCGAGGAAGTGCGTTATTGAAAAGTACTGTTGGATTAATGTCTCAATTCGAAACGCGTAAGTACCCATTCCATATATGCCAATGGCAATTTTATTTCTCTTTACTTATATCACTCGTGATTGATAAAATTACCATGACCAGGTTTCCGTTTGGCAAGGGTGGGACCAGGATGGTTGATTGGTTCAATAGCTGAGTTTACAGGGCAAGAAATACCTGGAACTTATACTTGTATGACAAATTGCCGTGTACATCACTTGAGTTTCGAGACAATAGAGAAGCTGGAAAAGGAAAGGCCCTCGTTGGTGGTCGATTTGTACAAAATGGTTGCTCATTTGATGGCTAGGCGGCAGGAAATGACTATTGGGCAACTAGCAACACTGCGCTCTATCATGTCGTCAAATGCACCAACAAAGCCTATCAGCCGGAAAAGTCTAGCGGCTGTAAATAATGTAATGAAATTTCGGGGCTGATCGTTCACTCTCTTGTTTTGTTTTAGTATGCCCATTAACATTTTTGGTATTAAGTTTAGATTAACATGACTGAGTTACATTATTTGACAATTTGCTCCTTTTATTGGTGTCTACCAGAACCATCAAGGACAGCCGATTTCGAGGAACGGATGCTCGCTGTGACGACTATTTGTGAACTAATTGGACAAGGTCAGTTAAAACAGAGACTTCTCCAAACTAGTGTCTATCAAGTAGTTCATGGTTGGAATGCATGAGGTCAGGATCGTAATTTTTTTATGCAAACTGGGGTCAAATGATAGTTCAGACAAAGAAATAAAGAGTTGCTGTTATCGGCATCATTTTTTATGCAATAGTGACAAAATTTTCTGTCCGCAATCAAACATGTTGCATTAAGTCATTAATTGGACGATCAATGTGGCAGGTAATCTAGCAACAAACATCAAACCATAACACCAAAGGTTGTACGATGGATGGTTCTTCAGGCCCATGCGAACCCGGATGTGTTTTCCAAGTTTTTCTGCTTTTGATTTTGTTATCACTGGCTATGAATTTCTCACTGGTATTTTTTTGCTTGAATGCTCACTCTTATTAAAAAGTGAGCGAAGCTCTCCCATTTTCACCTTTTAACCAACTAAATGGATACGCGATGATCAACAAAAAACAATTTAGAAAATTTGTGGAGCCAATTACTGCAGCTACTGCATTTAAGATCAACACTGTCGAACAATAGCTGAATGAAAAACTCCAAAATTGCAAAAATTACGATGACAAAAAATTTACGAGTCCCTTCCGCAAGAACTGGATGATACAGTGCCACTAGTGACTTCTATATCTGCTCCATGCAGAAACAAATCCCTCGCCTCAAAAGCTGTCAACGGTTGGACGTTGCATTCCCTATACACATCGGCAAGTCTATTCTGCTCCCTTTCCCAATGTTTCTTTCGCCTCCACCACAAGAAAAAGGACCCTGATACCACCGTGGCACTTGCTGCAACTAAACCGGAAGTCCAATTGGCCGCAGAGGCAGGACGTCTGCCCCCCGTTGTGATTAAAAATGAAATGCCAGCACAAGATGCAAGGGAAAATCGTTCAATCAAACGTTTGTTCTGTGCGGTTTGTTCGAAGTCAAGGTAGTTGTCAAAAATGGTCCCTTGTCCATAAAAGGCGGGAGGATTTATGTCGCCGTTATCTGCAACAACATACCACGTTGCCAAATCTCGGAATGTGATTGAGATTCTAGGACGTACTTTATCATCACTGTTGGCACTTTTCTTGCCACCAAACCCTTTTTTCTTTTTGATTGAATGAAGAAAAAGACGATTTGTTTCTGGCCCCAAAAGAAAAAGAGTATTGTGCCGAAGCATAATTTTCTGTGGCACCAGCAACGTTTCATTACCTACAACCACCGACGGTTTTGGCTTCAATTCATATTCTCGCTCCTGACCAAGTGAAAGCGAAACAATGTACGACCCATGACGAATATCAAGAACTTTATCGGAATGAAAACCCATCCCGTCCTGACCATCTCGGTAACATAGTATACGGCTCCAGTTAAAAGAATGTTTTGTCGCTTTTTCAATTTTTTGCTTCGCATGTTGTATCAAAGGGGCGAATGGCATGGTCTCGTACTGCCCATGCCAAGGCTGTGGGTCGGCACACCTGTACGCTGGTAGATGGCCGTATTCATTACGATCTGACTGATAGGCGGTTAGTCGCGGGAAGGATGTTTGGTGTCTGACATTGGTGAGTTGCTTCCATTCCACGTGTTTCTGTTTGTTAGATAGGATGCTGGATAGTATTTCATTCGCCTCTTTTTCGTTCAAGAAATTTGGAATTAAAAGAGAATCCCCGGATCCTATGCCAGAGAGTCGTTGCGTATCGTCCCAAACAATCTTGTTGTTGCCATGTATCCTAGTCGATTTCGATGAGGCTTTTGCTATTTCGACCGCGGAAGAATCACTTCATATCCCAAATGAAATGCATCTTTCAACGTAGCTGCAACGCAGTTATTCGTAGTCACTCCACAAATCACCACATGAGTAACTTTCAAATGCTGCAACAATGAATGCAAAGTTGTATCCGTGAATGCAGAATAGTAGTTCTTCTCCAAGACGACATCTCTGTCTGCATCTACTAAAGCCAAAGCATCGTCAACTAAATCTGCCCCCTTGGTTCCGCGGACGCAGCAAGGTTGTTTCCCGTGATGAGATCGGGCATGAAATGAAGAATTATATTCCAATCCATTTCGTTTTCCTTTGTGGGGGTACGGTTTGGGTTCGGGCGAGACTTCTCCGTATATTGATCTCACAAATACGACGTGACCACCGACTGAACGAACATCTTCCATCATGATATTAATTTTCTTTAATAGTGTGTCACTCTGCTTTGGAAGTGACGAATTTCTTTTTGCCATGAAGAATGAAGGATCATTGCCAAGAAAATCATTTTGTAAATCGATTGCAATCAATGCAATTTTAGGACCACAACTAAATATTTCTTGCGCACCTTCCCCACTCCCCGCACGCTCTGGACTCTCCACTTCATTGAGTCCCTCAACGGTGGCAGCATCGCCAGCTGATTTGACTGTAACGCCAACGTGGAATTTCTCGCTGTCACTTTTGCCCTCAATACCTCCCTTGTCAAAATGATCACTTCCGTGATTTACTGCCGAATCACTTCCAGAAACTTTAAAATTAACAATAGAAAATCCATCCCCATAAGCCTCCTCCCAATCAAAGTCAGACTGACGATTCTCAGCCGAAAATGCTTTCAACATCATATCCTTCTCTTGACTTGCTGAAAACCCTGACTGTCCCAACGGACCATATGTCGTGTCTGCCTCCTTCCCTTCATCTATCACGTCATTTTCATTTGTCCCCAGTATCACATTTTTGTTTGATCCCCATGGTATCTTTGGTGCACCCTGACCCGTCAAACTTCCATCGGCTTCCAAAAAAGTGGCAACTTTGCGCAATGTAATTGATATTCTCACCCCATCAAAATCCAACTCTTGAGGTGATTTAAATTTAGATTCTCGTTTGTCCTGTTTGATTTCATGTGTCATTCTTTTGTTTGTTTCCCAACCCAGATAAAAAAGAGAGTCATGGTCTAAAGTTACCCGGGTTGACGGTCTTGGTTCTCCCTTAGACTGAACAGTATCCTTCTTCAGTCGAAGTATCATGGTGCGTCTCGCACCAAAACTCAAATTCACAACTCCACTCCCTCGTTCTATATCCAAGGTCTTATCGGCATGCTCACTTATATAATCTTTCCCTCCTCGATAAAGCTGTATCAATGCATGGTTCAATTCCTGCCCTACAAGATTGGAGGCCAAATCTCGAAGTTTTTGAACAGTGGGTGTGAATTCTCGTAGAGGGGGTTGCTCATCGGCCGGATGACGATAGAGCGGCTGCCTCCCACCCATCCCATGGCTGTGGTCAATGTCACCTTGGAGACACACCAGTCGTGGAACGGGTCCGCCTTTGTGATACATTTCGGACCAGATGGGTTGCAATTCTTCTTGAAGGGATTGGAATACATTTTGTTTCGGGTTGGAGGGGAGAATGTTTTGGAGTAGGTGAGAATCATGAATGACTTTGGTGTTTTCGTTGAGCGCCATGGTGGAAATGACGAAGATTAACTTTCTGGTGATTGGCGATTGACCGCAGTGGTGAAGAAGGAACGAAACGCTACTTTATTGAGAAGCACGTTCATTATTTGGGAATGAGATACTTCCGTTTGTTAGTGGCTCCTCAGTTTTGATATTATGAGACTCATAGCTCAGAACGCAGAAGGGAGTGAATATTGAAGAGGATAGACCTTATGGAGAAGCAGTGGTCGATAGTTAGGAATACTTATTTTGCCATTCAGCTGTCATTCAGCATTCAGCATTCAAACAGCAAAGGTCAAACGCGTCTTTTCCGAGCGAGCATGATTGATAAAAAATTGTCAAAGACCATTACTACACTACCTTTAGATTTTTAAAACATAACTTGTATCTATTGTAGTGTATGGAAGATACCTTAATATTATCACACTCTTTGAAAAAGTATCCGAAAGAAACTTTTCATCGTTATAGGTAATACTTACCTATCATCACGCACGTGAACAATTGCAAGAAAGTCCAAGACCAAGAGCGGGTACAGCTGTACAATACCTACAGTACATATGGTACAATTATCTAGGTACCTACCTTATTTACCTAGAGTAAGTACTTATCTCTTTGTTGTTTTAAAGTTGGGTCAATATTGACCAGATGAGGCTTTTTCGAAATCAATTTTATTTTCATACTAAAAAGCATTTTCACCCCAATCTGACTTNCAGATTTGGAAAGAGCACCAACCATTATGTACTACAGCATATTTTTAGCTAGTGAAACAAGCAAGAACCAGATGAGTTATGGCACAAAACAGCCAGCGAGCAATGGCCATTTCCGCTCCTTACACACTAAATAGGAAGATGGCCATGAAGACATCAAAATTAACTTCTATTACTAAATGATATCAATAAACTCAATCTATTACTATTGGTTGAGACTTCTTTTAATTCTTAGTTTCTAATTCCA
>JALLOT010000199.1:13579-23918 GCA_036939595.1 Thalassiosira livingstoniorum | reverse complement strand
TTTAAGACGCCACAGCCTTAGAGACCTAGTTAAGTTAACGGATTTATAAATCGATTTCACTAAAATTGATATTAAAACGTCCGTTTTTGCCATGGCATCCGCCATGGTGGAGAGGTCCGTTGGCAGGTGCCATCGTGAAGATGCATCGGTGATCACCAGTAGAATCGGGAGTAGGACTTGGTACAAAAAAAAGACATTTTTTGTGGGACAGATAAACACGTAAAAAATACATTTTTTTGTAAGACAGAAGGAGTATAGAATATATGTACCCTATGGTACCCTATGGTACAATATTATTATTATTTTTGATACTACTACTGACACAAACAGATAGGTAAGATAGAGTAGGTAAGTAAAATAATTTTTCATTTGGACATTGTCTATCTGGAGTCATTAGGCAATAGAGAATATAGTTGAATATTATTCTAGTACCATGCCTGCCTATAATACTGTCTCATTTTGAGAATGTCTCACCAAAAAAAGGTCTCACGAAATTCCATGCGCCAACTTGTCAGGTAAGTAGGAGAAATTAATATGGTACTTACCATACAGCTTACGTCATTTTAACAGGTACGTTTAGGTAAGTCTGGGTATATATTATGGTACAATGATACGTAATAAATTACACATGAAGAACCGACGGACAGACTATGTCCAGCCAAAGCTCTACGTCCAGATAATAATATGTTTCAACGATCAAAACTTTGTAGACTATGGTACTTATGATGTAGAAAATATTATTATTGATACACAACATAAGTACACATACTCATTGACATACAAAAACTTCCTATTCTAGTACACCAGGTAGAATTTTCAATGTGAAAATACCTTAGTCCGGTCTACATAATATTATGTAATTTGCTTTCCTTTCGAAAGATGATAATAATATTATTATTATGGCATATGGCAGTATGGTATGGTATGGTAGTATTGTAGAACTATTCTATCAAACTCCATCCAATTTTTTTAAATTGTATGTATCGTACCATACTTACGTGAGTACGTACAATACCTTCAAAAATGTACATTGAGGAAAAGAGACAGGTTGTGTTCACGAGTTTTGCACTTATGTAGTTAAAGTTAGATGCTCTTCAGCGGCAGAAGATCCTGTAAATTTGTGTAGGCACTACTAATTCCTATGAAATGAGGACTATGCTGAATTTACCAAAATCATCTCCAAATTTTAGAGATATTTACCTTACAGACATTTAATAATATTTTTTACCACAAAGTCACAAAGCCTCACCAAGCACCTAATTAGCTAAAGTCCATCAAACATCAAACTAAGTACTTATGGCATAAGTTAATAACTTATGGTATTAGAACCTTACCCTAACCCCAAACACTATGGACTATGGTATTGTATCTATCTCTTTCTAGAACAAAGTTAAGTAGAGTGAGACTGACTGATTTGGTAATTTGAAAAATTTGGCTAGAGGGGCCTCCCCGAGACTCCCTGTAGTAATTAGCTAGTACTCTACAAAATTTTCAATTTTTCTTGATTTCTACTTGGATTTTTTGAAAAAGTAGTCACATTGGATTCAGCTGGCCAAGATCTGTACAAAAACAATGTTTTTTGGACATTTTAAGTCCCACTTTGCCAGCTTTTGACCTAAATTGAATCCCAGGGGCAAGCACCACCACAATAAATGTCAACCAGATATCAGCAATGCAACTCTGCCATAATCTCAGCATAATCTCCTGCTTCAAGATGAGACTGAGCTGATGCCACCCCATCTCTAGATATCTATCTATTCAAAATGCTTTTAAGGCACACATTGCTATTATTTTTTTCATTTTATGATGCTTTTGTCATCTCAAGAATGGTAAATCCAAAGCCCCCAAGCCAGCTGCTGAAAACTTTACCACCCATCCATCAGAATGCACACCAACCATCCAAAGCTCAGGGAGAGGGGCAGATCCTGAATTCTTTAGGAAGAAAAGCCAAGTGCAGCCAAAACCTGCCATCTGGCTTGCTACAGAAAAAAGAAACCTCTGCCAAACATTTGCCATCCAATACTTCAGCATCAACAATCCCTAACTCTGGTTGCCATTTGTAATTCCCATCAGCACTCCTCCCATGCATCATCACTATCTAAGAATATCTACACAAAAGACACCTCAAAGAAATTGTGTGGAAAATATTACAATTGGAACAAGGATCCATTCCAATCTACCCTTGCAAAAGCAGTTGATACAAAACTTCCTAATTCAGACCCTCAAATAGCTTCTGGAAATTTTTTATTCCCAATGCCACCCTTTGTTGAGCAGTGAAAGAACAAAAATTGAATCAGAAAAAAAATAAAAAAAACTGCTATTCTCTATCTTGAATAGTTAGACTGCACGAAAGGAGAGATATCAACAAAATTGTCACTGACAAGCAAGGAAGACAGAATATTTTTTCAACAAAAAAATCCCTTTGGGACAAGAAAGCAGCCAATGGGACGGAAAGAGATGATCTCTTTGATCATGGGTTTGATACTTTGCATTTGGAAAATGACATGCAACCATTGGGAGTATCTCTGCCGCTCCAAATGACTCCCACAACTGAAAAGTCATGGAGCTTTGCAGACTGCTCAACAGACAACTATGAAGAGGAGCAACATTACAATAGATGGCATGGTGAGGCAGACAAAGCATTTTTGGAGCTAGACAGGCTAAATAGCTGGCATCCAGATTGGGGGATGCTCAAAGAGAAACTGTTTGATTTTTTGTTGGAAACTTTTGATGAGTCAAACACAACAGCTGCTGCTGGAAATGTTAAGGTGATTGGTGCAAAAGAGACAGAGAAGCATGAAGTAGTCACCAACAACAACATAGATTCAATAACTGTTATTTGGTGTGGTGTTGCTGCTGATGTGGAAGGTCCCTGACTGATTTTGACAAAGGGGCGGCATCTTGGGTACAAGTCATTACGAGGCTCTGCCAAGAGCACTAAGCTCCAACTGGGTCAAGGATTGTGATGATACCCAATGCGTATCTCACAGACAACATTTGGAATAGCATTGCATCCAATTTTCGTAAGGAGATTCATGCAATGGAATTTATAAAAAAATACCCAGACCTCTGGATGGCTATGTCACTTGATAGGTTTGGCTTGCATCTCAAGCCACAAGCTCTTTCAATTTTTGCAGACTCCAAAATTTTGTTGATGAATGAGGAAGAAGACAGCTGGCATTGATACCAGCCCTACAATAAGCTTGTGACAAGAGCTAACAAATGCAACCACTGGAACATCTTGGATAGTTTGCGCCTCCATGCTCCTGTCATTGGAGAAATGAAGCTTGTTCTTACAGTCAACACGGCATAAATAAAGTCAAGGGGAAGGAGTGGAGAAACTCCTTTGAATATGTCAATTTGAGACCATCCACTTGCTTCCATTCAAGGAATACATCACCAATCTTCAGTCTATTGTTCAGACAGGTGATGTTTTCTTTGAGAAATGCACAGGAATGTTCATATCTATGCCAGCATGTTGGAAGAAGTTATCAGTGGATCAACACCATGGGGTGGTGATGGTGATTGGATCTTTCTATGATTGTGCAAAGGAGGTTATGTCCAAGCCTGTCTGGCATTCAGAAAATTTGAAACAATTCATGCTTCTTGGTCATGTAAAAGCGGATGATGTGCCAAAAAATTGTTTGGCTTATCTTGCGTCTTGTGGGAGTGAATTGGTATTCAAAGACCCAGTGGAATCTGCATCACCAAACAGAAATGGCAGCAATGTGGAAGATACTCCAATGAAAAAAAACTGATTGACAAATATCCTGACGTGGCCTTGAAGCCAGTGAAGTTGATGAATAATTATTCAAACAACAAAAATGCTCCAATGGTGCAGGCCAAGGTGTTTGTCCACTATGCCAACCATGTCGCATTGAAACACTGCAAATGCAAAGGAAAGCTTCGGGATAAATCCAGCTTGAACCATCTCTTCATCTGGAGGCTGGAGGTTGAGATGCCAAAAGACCAAAAAAAGCTTATGAATCCTAGGGCCCATGATATGACAATGAGCTCCATCATTAGGCAGGCATTTGGGGAGTGTGCTATTTGTAAGGAAGCTGTCTGTTGAACAGACATTGTTCAGGGATAAATTAAGAGTTATTCATTACTCCTAAATGGACCACGGCAGCTTGAGGCAATATATGATTTCAACAAGCTGTCTTCATCTCTGAGCAAACTGAGCATGACACAAGAGCAAAAGGCAAAGGAAACCAAAATGAGGACAAGGCAAGATGCAGAGGATCAAGAGGCAAAGACAAAGGAGAGGGAAGAGGAGGAGGCACGGAAGAGAGAGGAACTGCAAGCTGGTTTTGTTGCTGATCTTGCAAAAGGAAAGCAACATGTTCTTGGCCTTACAGATCCGAATTTTAGGGACTTTATTCCTTATTTATTATTGCAATAAATCACTAATTTCACCAAAAAAAGAACAAACAAGCTGCATGAAATAATTGTTTCACACATGGATTAGTATTTCACAAATGGAGATGGATCAATGGCAGCCAATGGGGTTGATTCCATGGAAATGGAAATTGGTTCAGTGGATACAGAGGAACATGATTCAAATGCTGAAGTGTTGAACACAGATTCAGGAACAAAAGTTGCCTTGCTTTGATTTAGGAACTTGGCCAATGTCAAGGTGCATTTTACATATTATGATTAATCTAATTAGTAGCATTGCCGACTACATTTTGAGATTATTGAAATATGGAGCCTATGTGACATTTGATGCTGTTTTATAGTGCAATTCGTGCAGAAAGTCTGAGGCACCAAATGATTCAGGTAAATTGTCAAGGGTACTTTTTGGGGCCAAATTTTTGAAAGGTCAGAACTCAGTCAAAAATTTGTGAAAATTTAAAGTTGGCACTGATTATGAAAGCACTTGACAAGATCTTTCTATTGGTGCAATATAAAAAGGTCAAAGCTCAAAATGTCACCTGTCCGTAATTTTTCCCATAATTTCCACCAAATGGCCAGTCTCACTTTAATTAAAATTCATTCCTGATGTGTGTGGGCTGTGGAGCTGGTCAGATTTTGCAGGATTTTGCTAGCTTTTTTCAAGTTTTGTGTGATGAGTGATGAGGATCTAAACATTGTTGAATCAAGTTACAATAATTCAGGACATCATAAGGTAGTAGTAGTAGGTAAGGTAGTATAGTACTTAGTATATTATAGTATTACAATACCCATGCCCCATGCCGGAGCGAGACAAAAGTACGGAACTGTTTGTACCAGATCTACATGGGTACTTACGGTGTCAGGTATCCTGTTCAGTACTACAATTCCCGCCTATTCCCGCCAACCGCCCCATCCAATGGCCCCACCTTGCTTACTTACCTGCCCACAACCGACCACCTTTACTTATGTAAGTACAATATTGTACCTAGGTACTAAGTACTACTTCGTAGTACTACCTTATGTACCACAACCTACTTAACCACAACCCAAATTTTTTTTTGACATTTGACTTTAAAAAGTACAATACCTGGAAAGTTAGACCCCACCTGACCCCACCATGACCCAACGAGCCCAACGCCAACCCAACATAGTCCTAATCCTGACCGATCAAGAACGATCCCACAAACATTGGCCTCCGGGATGGGCCGAACGACATTTACCCACTCATTACGATTGTTTGATTGGCTGTTGTCGCAACTGCAACTGTGGCAACGATGGCAACCACTGCAACGATGGGAGCGGTAACGATGCCAACGATGCCAATCCCAACGATCGTACTTCGAGTGGAAATCCACGATGCTTTCGAAAACTAGAAACTGGAGCAAAATCAAAGTCGTCACGATCGAGCTCCTCCAGATCCTCCAGATACTCCAGAAACTCCAGATCCTCCACCGTATTCACCCACGCCTACACCGCCACCACCGAATGCAGCCCCAGCCGCGCCTCGCTCTTGACGTCGTCGTATCCCACCGAGCATGGGGTGGGGACTACCCCGGGGATATTGGATTATAGGACTGATCGGGGTTTGGATTTGAATAATTCGAATGGGGGTGATGGTAGAAGTGGAAGAGAGAAGTATGCGGGGTTTATTTTGGACGTGTTGAATGCAGAGGTGAATGATTTGAATATAGCAAATGTGGCGAATGAGACGGAAGGTGGGGTCAGCGGGGTCGGCGGGGTCGGTGGAGTCAGTGGGGTAGACAAGGTCACCATCGATCCCAACCAAAACCCTCGACCGAATCTACTGCGATTGTTATCGACGCACGGGTACGAAGTGGCATGGAAGGGCAAATGGCATCTGTCTCCTCCATTCCCACCTCCTCGTCCTGGAAGCAAACACAGCAGTCGAAGACACGAGCAACACAAACAAAACCAACCACACAAACAACACAATAGAGGCAGACAACACAAACAACACAGACAGCGCAAACACCACAAACCGCACAAACAACACCATCGAGAATATCACCCCCCCTCCATCCTCCAGCACTACGGAGCCACCACCCCCTGGAATCCACCCGATGCCGGACACTCCCTCTGCGTGTCTTCGACGTTGGGTGGGGGATGGAAGTACAATCACGACGGGAGGATCTTGCGGGGTGTTGAAGGGAAGTTCGATGTGCTTCAGGGACTTGAGGAACTTAAGGAGCTTCAACATGGACGGGAAAAGATGGAATTGAGTGGTAGTAATGGTGGTGGTACTGGTGGTGGTAAGGGAGGTGGCAATATTGAAAGACGACCTTTGGAGGAGGATAGCAGTGATGACAGCAGCTGCAGCAGTGTCGACAGTGATGGCAGCGACAACAGCAACAGCGGCGACAACGGCGAATTAAAATTGCACGAAAGCGAAGAATCAGTTTTCGATTTTTTAACCAAACGTCAAAAGCAACAACAAGAACGACGAGAACGAATGCAACAGCAGCAGCAACAGGATGCAAAGGAACCAAAGCCATTCTTCCTCATTGCCTCTCTGGTCAACCCCCATGATGTATGGGCCTCCGCTCGTTTTGCTCATTTGACGGACGAGGAGTTTTTCAAAGAGACGGGCTATCATCTTGGAGACTTTGATTCTGCTTCGGATGTTGGAGGTGGTAGTGAAGCTGGAGGCAGTGGAGGCATTGGGTGCAGTGGAAACAGTGAAGGCGTTGGAGGCAGTGCAGTGAATCCCACCGCATCCATCCATCTACCCCAAAACCACAAAGACAACCTCCTCTCCAAACCATCCATACACCAAATCCTCACCATGGACCGTACCTTCGGCGACCTCCCCCACTCCTCTTCCCACTCCTCCCACCACTCATCCCACTCTACCCCCGACTATGCCCGACGCTACACCCGATTCTACGCCCATCTCCACACCCTCGTCGATGCCGAAATCGCCAACCTCCTATCCCAATTGGAGTCCACGTTGGGGTCCACGTTGGAGTCGTCGGGGGAGATGGACCACACGATAATCCTGAGAACGTCCGATCATGGAGAATTGGCATTGAGTCATGGAATGAGAGAGAAGAGGATGCAGTGTTATGAGGAGACTATGGGTGTGCCGCTGGTGGTGAATTATCCTAGTGGCTGGTTTGATGCTGATGTTGTTGGTGGGGATGTGGATGGTGTGGGTGTGGGTGGTGATGAGGGTGGTGATGATGGTGGTGGTGTGGGTGATGTGGGTGGTGGTGATGGTGGTGGTGTGGAATCCACCACAAGAATGGATTCCACTCTCGTGGCATCCGTTGATATTCTTCCCACCATTGCCGAACTGGTTGGAATTGATTGTTCTCAGTACAAATACAGAGGCAAATCTCTCGTTCCATTCTTACGTCGTAATGATAAACGCAATGGCCAAACTAGCCAAACCATAGACGAGGGAGAGGAGGGAGAGGAGGGCGATGAGGGCGAGGAGGGTGATGAAGGAGATGAGGGCGAGGAGGAAATACAAGAAATACTATTCACCTTCGATGAGCCACTGGCACCCCCCGGTATTCCTGGGTACATTCGATGTATACGAACTCCCACTGTCAAGTATGCTGTGTACTTCACACTCGATGGGGAGGAGGTAGATTATGAAATGTACGATTTGGTGAAGGATCCTTTGGAGATAAACAATTTGATCAAGCCTATCCATTACGATCGTTTGTTGAAACGTTTGAAGGGTGACGAAGGTATTGAGGATGCTGTCAGTGGAGAAAATGGAGAAAATGGTGAAGGCAGTGGAGAAATATCAGCCGAACTGCTTGAACAATGGCACCATTACCACAACCGATTGACTCGCCTAATGGAAAAAATGGGAGCAATTCCAAAAGAATTTGATTGGGCTGAGAAATGCAGTCCGAGGAGTTGGGGGTGGAAGGAAGAGGCTTGGTATTCTCTTAGTTTGAGAGCGGGGAGAGATATGAGAGAGGTGATGAGATGAGGGTGTTGTCATTTTTGTGATAATCCCATCATATGGCACTGTTACATGATCAAAGAGTTATTGTAGAAGAGTGGTGGAAAAAGAAGTAATGAGATAACTGTAATTTAGGAGGAATTGAGGATTTGAGTGAGGGATTTCGAGTTGTACCTTTTAGTTTCTCCTGGCACTTTTACCGCACTAATTTTTTTCGTCAGGAGCTTCTAATCCTTGTGTCTTTGAATACAATGGTGTTGGAATATGGATCACGTCTGCAGATCAATTGAAAGACTCTTCAGTTTGAAGCTGCAATCGCCTGTTGCACTTCTTTGTAAACCTGATTTCATTTCTGCTGGTAGGTTTTAAAACCTCAGACTAAAGTTAAATATCTTATCCCTTTACGAGCTCAGCCGGATGATTGTCTTACTAATGAATAATTTTTTTAATTTTTGCGTCCTTGCTCGTATCTTTGTTCCCACTCAATCTTTGGAGACGAGCAGTAAACTGTTGGAAAGCTGAGAGAGTTCTGCAAGACTAGCATATCACCTCAGTACTGTTTATGTGGGACATCATTGCATTTTTGTGCTAAAATCCTCCACCCCTATGCCATAAACCCATTTCTTGGTGGTGCCATCCATCTAATATTTTGATCTACGATATTATTGAATTCACATAAAAAGTCCACAAAATTCCTATCTAGGGCACACCGTCCAAATGCACATTTTCACGCATTGATTTAGTAAGTGTTTTTGGAAGAAGAGAATATGAAATTAACACATGTTGATTTTGTATTTTGCTTTTTCTTATATTTATTCAAAGGGTTATAATGTCGGTCTATGCTGTACAAAAATATAATCTTAATGTAATTACTTTTTCACTGTGGTATTAAGTAGTATAACATGTATTACCTCTGATGAGTTAGTAAAAATTAAAAATATTAAAAAGTTAATTGCTCATCTGTTGGAATCATATAAGGGGATGTACTGAATTAGTTTTCTTTTGATGATGGAAATCAATTGTTTCCACATTTTGAATGCAAAATAGACTGAACAAGAAAAGATTTTCATTTTTGTCAATTTTTTTGTCTTAATGTCAAGGCAGGTTGATTATTTCAAACTAAGTTCATCATCATCAGCCCCATTTTCTTCTTTTTGAATTGTCTGGGTCTGCAAAGGAAAAATAGTATCTCAAATTCCATGTTTAAATTTTCTCAGAAATGCCTCAAATTCTCTTATTTTAGCCCAATATCTATGTTTGGTCATGAAATTGTTACTCTGCTTTCAAAGCTCATTGCTTCCTTGTTGGACTTTGCATGAATTTCTTGCTGGATTTTGTAGTTCACCTTATGGTTGGGGTCGTGATTATAGAAAATGATTCACAATCAAAAACTAAGAATTATCAAATGAGATTTAGATCCAGGACTTTTACAAAGCCACCAAATAAAGCTCCTCATTTCAATAAATGAATGAAGAAAGCTTTTCTATTTACTGTGTGTGGTCTCAAGTTTGTTTGGGACTTGAAGAAAGTTGACAATTTGAAGAATACTCAAATAACAATTGCAGATCAAAATATATAACTTCAAATGGTTTTTGATTGGATACTGTCTATTACCTCATTCATGATCTGATATCTTCCTTCATGATTATTTGCATGTGTGACCCTGCAATTTAAATGCAAAATTATGCTCTAAAAAACTCTCATCAATAAGATAACTCTCAAAGTTTGAGGTTCAAGCACAGCTTGCTACTAAATCTGAACATTATAATCATCTTTCCTGAATGCCTTCAAAGCAAGAACATTGTTTCAGTGGAAGCTTCATTGGATGGAATGAAAGTGCTCGTACAGAGTTTTCTGTTTTCCAAATCAAAGTTTCTTTATCTGATTAATTAGTAAGAGTGGCATTTCTGGATCACTTCTTTGTGATAATTTATTCTGAAATTCAGTAACAAAACCACCATACTTTCAGCTTAATTAATTATTGTCTACCTTTGACAGATT
>JALLOT010000199.1:0-13569 GCA_036939595.1 Thalassiosira livingstoniorum | reverse complement strand
TACCCAATATATAATTATAATATAGCCTCAAATTGTAGGTGCACAACCTTAATTTTTACTACAAAATTGTATACAAACACATCTGGAATAAAAATCTGTTCATTTTTGTTCAAATTTGGGTAATGTCATTTTAGTGTGATTTCAACAGTAATAGTTTAAAATAAGAGATATTTTTCAATGATAACATGTAAAAATAGAAAACATGGAAAATTAGCCCCTTGAAATATTTGAAAACCTAGGTACATAACCTTATATTTTCATGCTTTCTCCAAAATGAGAAAGACCGTTGAAGAAATGAGAAAGCCTTCTCAGAAAATTTCTTACAAGACTTAATTTGAATTAGGCTTTTTATTCATGCACCTCTCTGTGGATAGAACTTAGCAGAAGACCATGAAATGAGGATGTTGACTTCAAAAGCTCCTTCACAAAACCTTACCTTTTCACTCACCAAGACCAGAAGATATCACTCAACAAGGCCTTTGTGTCCACAAGTAAAAGATTGTATATTTTTAGACATAGAACAGACTGCTTCAAAATCTATTTGAGGACGTTAACTTTCATTTTTGTTGCAGGTTTGCAATTATTGTCACTTTCTACAACAGTTAAAAAAATGGAAATTAGTTAGCCCTTATAATGATAAAGACTGTTAGTTCTTGTCAAAAAATGTACCATATCAAGTCCATTATGCAACATGGTCATGGCAATGAACCATGGCAAAAACAATTTTGAACAGTGCAATAAAATTCCTACTCTTTTTCAAATTGTGTGATGTTCAAATATTTGTAGCATTTTGAAGTTTCAAGAGATTTAGGAGTTGTTCACAAAAAATAGTGGGTAAAATCTGCAGTAATCTACTGTTATAAAATAATGGAACTACAGCAGCATATACTTTATATCTTCACAAAAAATTACAATAAATTACAACTTTTTAGGAATCTTTGGGACTGGATGAAATCATTAAAATATGTATTTCTATTTGAATTATTTAATACAGCTTTTAAAGTCAAAGAATTTGCTTGAAAATCTGGCTTGGTATTAGCATGTCAATGGAAAACAATCAGTCAAAATAACTCATACTATGGTCAATTAAAATCTTGGAAAGGATTAGGATTTTTGAAAGATTTTTTAATGATTGAATCCATGCAAAGAATTGAACTGTAAGCATAAAAGTAAAATGATTTCAAAAAGCTAGTTAGATCTACCAGAGTTTGCTAATAATTTGATTCTTAATGTTTACTACAAAAAGCACATGGTAAGACATTCTATAGAAATTCTGTGAAAATCTATAATTTAAAGGAGGCCACTTGTAATTTTTTTCTGAGTATTACAACACTTCAAAACCCTGAAGACTACAGGTGCATACAAATTTGAATGTGCTGTCTAAGAATGTCAAGAAATTTGTCTAGTGTTATTTCAAGCAACTGAAGTCTCAAAGTGTGTCTTTTGCTAAATTTTCTATGAGCTACAAGTATTAAGTTATTTTTCTAAAGTAATTCAAAACTCCTGATGCATTTGTGTATACCAAATATGTGTGAACGCATGTCTGATACTTACTTCAAATCCATTTTGTTTGTTACACTTGACTTACAAGTTTGGTTGACTAACATTTTTTATGGTTTTCAGTTGCTATTGTTTTTTTCTCAAATGAATTCAGTAAGACTGCCTTCCATAGTTTTGAGCTACCATTAATTTTCCTGAACCAATTTTACTATAACTTCTTCTACAGACTTAAGCTTCTATTGCGCGTTTCAAGAATAGACAGCGGATTTCAATCCATTGTATTGTTGCTATGCAAAAATCTCTGGACTTATCACATGTACAATGCACCAGTAGAGTGGATCATTGATTGATATGTGGTTAATAATCTCAATTGCAAAAAAATATGTTCCAAGTGAGATAGATTGATGTCCTTCTTGACGACATCTATACTGCAATTTGCAACTTCTGAGTAGGAAATAAATTGCCATCTAAACTGCAACTAATTTGAAATTTTATTTTTGTTTTGGTCACATTGAAGCTACAAATCATCTTAAATGGCTTAATATCTATTAATATTTGAAGAAAACGAAATAATGATATAGAGTGTATGTTTCTTGGAATAAAAAACCTCATATTTGCACCACATTTTTGATTCAGCTCAACCAAGTATATACCCAATTTGTCCATTCTGACTTCAAAGTCAATATGAAAAGCAGTCAGAATGATGTCTGCCTTTCTCAAGCATGAACAGTTACTCAGCTTAAATAGCTCTGGGACAAAAACAATATTCCAAGTAATAGAAAACAATAGAATTAGTTTCTAAAAAACATACCACAGATGGACTTTTTCTAGCAACATTCCTGTTTTACTACTGCAGAAATCATTATGAATTTAATTTCACTTTCAAACCAATTGGATCATAATCCAAACAAAAGTACACACTCAAAATATTCACACTAAAAGACACTAAGCCTTGAAAGACAAACCACAACAAATTTCAATAGAACTCATACAAAAAACAATATCAACAACAAAAATTTGGAAAATTTACCATCTGAAATTGCAACTATATGCCAAAGACCCAAACAAAATAAAAAATGAGTAAAAAATGTTTCTGATGCTACAAATAAAACTTGTGAAACTTGAATCTCACCTCAAACTAAAAATTCAGTTATTCTTTGGCTACTTTTAGGATCACCCTAGCTATTTTGATGTTGCAGAGGAATGATAAGTGATAAGTACATCAGAGATGAAAAAATAGGTACTTACTTTGGCAATATACCCAGATAATTCAAAAAAAATGTTACTGCTCAAAGACTTTCCAAAATAGTTTAGTGTTGATCAAAATATATACTTTGGTTTTAGAAAGAGGGTCACTATGAATAAATGTAGCTTCACTTAATTTCCCACAGTATCAAAAAGCTGTTTTTTTTTCAAAGTACATATGCTACTTCATTATAAAATTGCAAGTTCTTTTCCTAAAAAGTATCTTAGCTTCCTAATATTTTCATTAAAAAATAGCTAAAATCTTTTGAAAAACAATAGTAGACAATCTACACAGGAGTCAAAATGCTAACTTCCTTCTAGCTGTAACTTGCCCATATTTTTTATTTTTTTCTTGTGGTGGTGCACCAAAATCAATAGCATTCTTTGCTCTATTTTATCTTGGCCAAAGTTATTGTCTTTGTTAGAATATTCACATGAAAAACATGCATTTTTGGCACCATCGTGTAAAAATATTTTAAGCAACACAAAAGCAGCCATCTATCTTCCATTCTCACTCACTTCCACCATTTGCATTGTCTTGTTCTTTATTTTCATTTGCAACCTGTTGTACCAAGCAGCATACAAATGCTACTACACCCCAAACTCCATACCATCTCCTCATCATCTCTTCATCAATATCTTCTTTTAGTTATCTCAACTACCATAGAGAAATGACATCTCACCATTGACACCATCTCAGCATCTTGACATCTTGGCTTGTCATCTCACCAAACCTTTGCAAAACACCATCTTGCCATCTCTCAATCTTTTCATCTTGTCATAGCATCGCAAAACGCTATCACCTCCATTGTGTCATCTCTCAATCTCATTATCTTGCAATCTACACCATCCCTCAATCTTGTCATCTCAGCCCATCTCACCATCAAGACATCACTGTCATCTTGCCATCTCTGGCCATTATCTCGTCATTTCAGCTACCATTGCAAAACACCATCTATGCCATCTCTCTATTGCCATCTAGGCCATCTCTTCACCATCACCTCCATCTTGCCATCTCCACATCACAGTCATCTTGTCATCTCTGGCTTTTATCTCCTCATCTTGTAAATAAACGCATCATCTTGTGATCTTGTAATCTCAGTTACCATAGAAACACCATCACCTTTGCCTCTCCTTCATCTCATTTTCTTGGTCATCTAAGCCATCTCTTCATTTCATCTCATTTTGTCTTTTGTCATCTCCCTCATCTAGTCATCCCCTCTTCCATTTTGTTTTGCATTGAGTTCAAAAGCCAAAGCATGGTAATCTATTTCTAATGATTCTAAAAAATGTGAGTCTAGTTCAATTATTTCTTCCAAGACTTCTAGTAAGCATCCAATGACCTGGATGTTGTTGCTGATCTCTTTTTTTATTGTCAAATTTCAAAACATGAGTTACTTTGAATAGCATAAATATGACATTGAATATTAATTTGATGTCTATTACAAAATATCTACTATGGCACATTGTACAGTACGTAAAGCTTACCTTTGACTTTTGTACTATTTACTTTTTCAAAAGGAGGTTGATGCAGTTTTTTTAAATTACATTTGAGCTCTAGTAGTAGTAGATAGTCTATGTACCTCTATTCAAAATTGAACAAAACATCTTTGATGATGAGCTAAAGCAACTTTCACAATTAAAAAATATTGATTTATGAAAGTTAGTTTGCTCTTGTTTAATGTACATTCACTTTCAAAATTAGGTACTTTACAACAGAGCTAAAAAAATAGTTCACTACTTTCAAAAGCTGAGCAGCTACTTTGTCTAAATTGTTTCAAAAATAGGTAGAAAATTCTCTAACTATTTTTTGTAGTACATGATCTATTTTTTTATGAGATACACTCTTGTATGAATGTACATTCAAAATAGATGAGAAAAAATAGTTCAGTTACTTTTTTGTCTATGATAGATTTTTGAGTATGTCCAAAACAGTAGGTTGTAGATTAATGCTGGTATAAAACCAAAAAATTATTTATCTTGTCTCCGCAGGAACTTTTTCATGATTATTGGGTCAAATTTTTTATTTGTATAAGAGAATTTGTCTCACTTACATGCAAAGTTTCCTAACAAAAAACAAAATTAACATCAGGAAAAGAAAAAAATCCATAATGGTGTTTTTTTGGAAAGGCTTTAAACCCCTTGTTTGGGTTTAATCTGAATCATTCCCAAAACTTGTAAAAAAGCCTCCAGTACCGCAAAAATACGTGTTTTGAATGCTTTGACAATTTTTTAACTGTTGCGTACAATATTTTTTAACCCTTAGACAGTTTTAATAATATCAACAATTTAAGCATAATAGTTGCAAGAATCATTTATTGAAAGCCAAGGTCAATTGAAACAATAATTGAACCTGAATATTATTTAAAGCTATTTGACAATAATAATGTTCCATCAAACAAAAATCAAAAATAGTGGAAAGATCAATAATCCAAAAAAGTGGAAATTCAAATCCAAAAGGCAGTTTTATATCACCATTTCATTACAATTAAATTTCTTCACTTTACAATAAAAAATAGAACCATTTTAATACACAAGGTATATTAACAGGCAAGAATTCCATTTTTCAGCCTTGTATAATTTCTGAAAAACATGTTTCTGGATAACTGTTTTGTTTTTTTGGGACTCTTGCAGTGTTCAGATTCAAGAAGTCTGGAAAAAATTGAAATTACCCAGCAAAAGCAAAAGTGTAATTCAAGGGAATTAAAAAAGACAACTTTAGACTTATGCAAAATTTCATCTACAGACTGAAATTTATGCCATTTTATGTATTAATGAACTCTTTAAATACACCAGTAGTGATTTTTGATTTGTAAAATTTTCATGTTTTCCTTCCTCACAATGATTTCATGGATCACAATCTTAATTTGACTTCATGATGTATGGTAATACCTTAAGTAGATAGATTCCATGCCAGTAACAATACAATTCTATTTATTACTTCTACCCAATTACCTTTTAGCAACACTGGGAGAACACTGGGATAACATCACCACTAGTCCACAGCTTTTAGTGCAAAACAACAACAATAGTATTGAATCTAAGAATGAGCCAAAATTTGTTTTGACATATATGAAATATGCTTTATTGCCTCATTTAGCTAGAATTCACCAAATGGTGGCTCTGAACATAGAAAATACATTGGCAATGGAGATAGTATTGAGTGTTATTGATCAATGCCAATGTGGTTGATCTTACCATGAAATATTTATTTAATTATTGTGGCAATGAACATAAAACAGGAAAGTTGGAAAATGGAACTAACACCATTGTCATTAATTTAAACTAAGAAATCTCTTTTGATTCTCACAATTCTGAAATTGTGATGTAAAACTATGTAGTAAGTGTGTACATCAAAGACAATACAAAAAGAAAATAGAAGATGAGTGAAACTTCTCAAAAATATTTTGGCTGGTGGAGAGATAACATCTGTCCATCACCATCACACACAAGTGTGCAATTGGCCAGATAAATCTGGCCAATTGCACACTTGTGTGTGATGGTGATGGACAGATGTTATCTCTCCACCAGCCAAANACCATCACACACAAGTGTGCAATTGGCCAGATTTATCTGGGATATCACCCCATAATTATAATATGTTACACATGTATTTTACTCACTCATATTTTTCATAGTAAAGTTAGCACATGAAACCATTCCTAAATAATGCATCTATTTCATTTTACTGGTCTTGATACACATGTATATGACTGGTATATTTGGTATTAGGTGAAAAATGTCTTACCTTTCAATGCATTATCTACAATAAAGATTGTGATGATCTCATTTCATTAAAAATTTGAAACAAGACGATAAAAATGAAATATGAAAAAAATTGTATTAAGTAAGAAAGTAGTAATCTATGCAAAAAGACAGTTCCAATCTCTCCATGTATTGGGTTTTTTAAAAAAGTATTGCTTTATGAAATGTTTAAGTACTAGAAAACAAAAGTGTAAATTTGATCACTGTACATATCTTCACCATGTTGTCTAGTATTTCAATTATGGTTTTTTGTATGATAAAATCAGGGGATTGAAATTAGTTTGGAGTGTTTCTTAAGTGATCCCTTTGGGGGAAAATAAGAAATACAACATATGTATTTTACATTCAAACCTGACAATACAAAGAAGTTTGAAGATCAAACAACTTTTATGATTTGTTTTCATATATTCATTAAACTGCAATATTTGATGTTGTAACAAACATGTTTTTCAATGTTAGGAGTAAACTGTGCCAATTTTTATTTTGGTACTAACATGAAGTTCAAATAGTATTGTGCCCCTTTTTTTGGAGGTCCAGCTTTTTGCCATGAAATTTTCAACACCTTGAAATTTTCACAACTGTATTGCACTGGAATTTTGTTTGTCATTTCAAATTTTGATAGTTCCACAAAACTATGTATTCCCAACTAGTAGTACAAAGGAGTACCTAAATATTCTTGCAAACTAACTGTACTGTCTATAGAGAGTTTTGTTGTAGACTTGACACAGCTACGTTGCAACATTTCTATTATTATTATCATCAAAGTAGAATTGGCATATCTCAAAAATCATTATTCGCCATGGGAGGAGAGTGGGCCTTTTCAATCAAAAGCCCATCTAAGAAGGATGGCACACTGTCTATGGATCTTGAGAAATACCACTCAGAGCTGCGGAAATTGAAGAAACGGATCCAAGGTAACGAAAACGCATTAGACGGAGGGAAAGTCACTTGGGCGTCAAGCAAATCCAATGCTTCAAAAACAAATGTATTTGCCGAATTCTGTTACGATTGTAATCGCCATAGTTGGCACAAACATCCAAACTGGAAGCTATACTGGGACCCGACAAAAGTTAAGGAGATGTCGCGTTTCAGTGAGGTCCATGCCAGATGTGCTCCCGTGCAATTTATGATGACAAGCGTGGAGTTCCAGCAAAAGCTATGCGCACTTTTTCCACAAGTGTTTGAAGTAGAACTTGGCGATGGACTTTCGGGTTACGGTGAAGAATACGATCATTTGTTTGGAGGACATCATTCGATTCATGAAGCTCAAGAAGACGAAGCATACAATTCTGGAGAAGAATTCACGCCGTATTCTGGATATTATCTAACGCCTACAGGGAGAAGAGTGTTCTCGTGTGCGGGTGACCAACCAGATTACTCTAAATGTGGTTTTTTTTGTGGAAATTGTGGACGATGCGCTTGAAACGGATATGTTTCTGGCGAACAATCGTGCTTCCAGTTCGAATGATAATCCCTTCATTTGATAAGATCCTTTACTACACATTTGATATTTGGTGCATTCATTAATGAGTCCCTGTGTAGCCGATGGAATTCGAAAGAGATGTCTAAGAAACAAAAGGCTTAATTAAAAGGATCTATTGTAGTGCTCATTTTGTTCAGTTGTTTTTTTTTTCTTTTGAGACATGCAACTTGGCATATGCATTGCTCGTTAGCACCTACTATCACTACTCAGACACCGCTTGGGATAAAAATACTCATATATTTGTTGGTAAGATATTCGCAGCTTCCCGGCCAGACCTTTTTTTTTCTTTGGAGTAAAGGCCTAAACAAGAACAGCCGCTAAAGATGATCAATGCTCTCTGAAACTTCCGGTTGTACAGTACTACAAAAAAAACTGCGGGTGTTTCTCTCGAGGGAAAATAAGTCGGGCAGATTGCATCATCGAGCTAAAATACCTGCAAGATTTCAATCCTCGCTTCTTGGACAAAAGTAGTTTGCATTAACGCATTTTTTTCGTACGTACAATACGAATGGCAAGGATTCGTCTGACACCTAAAACGAGCTAATCAGATCCACTTCTTGAAGACTTTACGAACAATAGTACGATGCACGCACGGCAAATATTGAGAATCAATGTTCCAACAAATGTAGTTTTGATCTCAGAAACTGAGAAGATATCATTAAGACACACAACACTACATCATTTGGCTAAGTACCTTCAAACCTAGATGGATGAAAACAAGAAAAAACAATACACGACAGATGAATTAGTTAACAGAGGTCCTTAATGCCAGTTATGGTAAACTTTCTTGACATTCATCTAACAGACATAAGTGACCTCACGATACGATGGACAATATGCAAGAGTTTACATATTCCCAACAAATGAAGAATTATCCACAAACCAGTTGCGGAAAATGACCACCCGTAGTAGAAAGGCGTAGGAATCGCAGTTCCCAATGAAGCTTTAGTCCCAATGAATACAATAGTAAATCCATGATTCTAGCAATCGACAATTACCAAGATATCTGGTTGCTGAATGGAACAAGAATAACTTAATCTAATGAGTGGAGGACCCTCCCAAAGCCATCTTAGTCCCAATAATTCCAATGACGATACCCACAACATTCACAATCATTGCAAACGTTCCTTCCTTCTTCTGCTGAGCCGTAGCCTTATCACCAAGATTCCTGATTGCCGCCCGGAACATGAGCGATGGGAAACAGAAAATGAGGGCCGTTCCAAAAACGGCCCCACTGATGGACGACACGAAGGATAAGTCAGTCAATTTCCATGCCAATGCAGTGATGGAAAGGAGGAGTGCAAATGTAGTTTGATTGAGGAGGGATGCTGATCGTTTTTCCTCGGGAATTTTGAGAAGGTCGAGGGTACCATCTCTTGTTCCAACAAATAGAAGTGGGTACCTGTATTGTGAAGTAGGGAAAAAAAGACAGTTGAGTGATGAAATGATCGAACGAAAACAATCATCAACAAACGAAGAACGGCGTCACTCACGAAAAGATAAGTGAAATGGCCACAGCAAATCGACTGGCACTAATGAGAAGATCCTTCGTAGAATAGTTGTTCAAAATGAGCCCATCACAGTTCGCCCCAAAAGTCAAAAATGCCATTGCCGACACAATCGCATAAATAGCCGTAGAAATCCCAAACGAAATTCCTGTCACCTTCCCAAACCTAGACATGGTATTATCCTTCAACTCCCGAAAGAACCTAGGAGCATTAAAATGAGCAATGTACGCCGTGCTCAACATACACACCAAAATGAGCGAATTGGCCGACATGACACCCGAAGCCCCCACATCACCAAAACTGGGCTGCATCGAAGCCGCAATGTCCGGAAGGAATTTCCCCCCCGCGGCATACCCCCCGCCGAAGAACCGAATGCCAATCGCAAACGACGTATACGCCATACCCATAATCCCCAAAAGAGAAAATGGAGCCAAAGTCGCCAAGTTCTTCACCAAACACAACGGAAGTAAAATCAATGTCGTCACCCCAATCAACGACTTGGTCCTAGTCGTCAGAATGTTAAACGTCGAAAGCAAATCCCGAATCGAATCCGCGAGAATCATGGAATAGGACAAATTCCCCGCGAAGCAATCGAGGGCCGAAGAAAATGCGACGATCCAGGAGCTTTGGGTGCCGCGGGTTTTGTCCCAGGCGTCGGCGTAGGAGGTGGCTCCGGTCATTTTGCAGACGCGGGCGATGAGCATGAAGGTGTAGGCGGAGATGGCTCCGATGGCGGTGGTGAGGATTGTGGCGGGGATTAGGGCACTGGGTGCGTTGCCGAATGCGGCGATTCCTGGAGGAGATTGATTTTGAGGAATGAGTATTGTGTGTTTTATAATATGTAAAATTGTGAAAAGGGAAAGCCAGTTTAGTGATTGTAAAGTAGGAGTAAATTATTAGGGAAACAAACACTTGGACTGAAGAGATAAATGTTAATATTAATCGGTCAAAGCAAAAAATACGCATCACCAAAAAGTCTTTCAAATCATCCATTCAGACTGCAATTACAAGGCACAACAGATTAATAAAAAACTCTATCAAATGCCTAAAAATTAACCAGCCTCAAAATAACAGAAACTCAAAACAAACAGTCGAGCCCCCAGCATCAAGCACACTCAAATACTCACCAGCAGGCAAACTCAAAACCCCAGCCCCAACAATACTCTTGACCAAATTAAAAATCTCATCCGGAATCGTCGCCGTTCCCTCCGTAGAAACGGCTTCTCCCCCACCACCTCCCGACATTTCCAAAGCACTGTTCGACCACGATGCAACTGATGCCACTTTGCCGCCGTTGGAGCCTCTGGAACCCCTGGGGCTGGTTGGAACGGCACCCAGTGATGGACTGGCATTTGTCAATGGCGTCAATGGCGTCAATGATGTCTTGGTCTTGGCCTTGGCATGACCATTTCCGTAGAAGGAAGGGGAAATGAAGGCATCGGCTTCGACGAATGCCGTGATGGGTATGGCTGCGAGGAGGAGGGGGGCGTGGAGTCTCATCTCGTTGGGATTTTATTGGGATTGGGTGGTCTTCGTATTTTGTTCTCTCTTTTGTTTCGAGGAGTTAGTCTGTGCCAAGGCAAAGTGGCGAGTTAGTTGTGGCGAGGCAAAGAGGGCTGGATGGAGTCGGAATGATGGTGGAAAAACAGGCAGTGAACAGTTATGATGTGCCGTGCACTTGTGTTGTGGCGTTGCTGGTTGCTGCTGCTTCTCCTGAATCCACAAAGCATCCAGCATCCAGCATGCATTTTCATCATTGGCATCATCATTCATCATACTTACCGTACAACAGGAAGATCCAAGAAAATCGCTAAAAAATAATTTTGGATTTTTTGTAATTTTAAGCAATGACTAGTATTTTATTAATTTCACATAGTCAAAGGACAAATAATACTTCATGACATTGCCGAAACTCACCTGAGGATGTCTGAAGATTTAAGAAGATCTATGAAGTTGTCTGAAGATATCTACAGATGTCTGAAAATGTTGAATATAAGAATGCCATGATGCATGCAAGTAACCAGGAGTGTGCAAACAGAGAGCAAACAGCTAAGCTAACAGAAAGTAGCTACCTAGAAACAACAATGATGGTTGTTGGTTGGTTTTGATGCCTCTGCTTAACTTTTGTGTTTGAGTGGTTGCTTTCCCCTGCCCCAAACCTCCTCCAATTCTATGCAACTATCTAGTCTTACAGTTGCTGTAGGGTATGGGTAGCAACTTACCATAATCATTTTACTATCTTACAATGAAAATATTGCAAACTTCCAAATCTTGGAACTAAACATAATAAATTAAATTATGGATGTGTGAATTGGTGTTGGCCACATTAGCAGAAGCACAAGGATATGCTGCCATTTCTATCAAACACAAATTATCAAAAAAATGTAATACCAATTGTAAATTTTGTTTGTTAATAAGTGCATTACTAAGACTGAAACTATACTACAAAATGTAAGACAAATGTCCTCTTTTCTCTCAAAGGGTGGATATCAACCTTCAAGAGATAAATTGATTAAATGAATTAGAGATAAAATAAAAACTTTTAAATGAGTGAACTCTAATTATAATGACAGTTGATAATTTTTCCCTATTCCTCAGAATTAGTGTACAAGTGATTTGTCAAGGTGAATATTTGCACTTTCATGTGCTTCCAGATTCAAGTTTGAAATTTGAAAAATCAAAATCGTTGTTTGCTAGAGTTTTGGGGAGGTAAAAATGTCCTTCAAGAGGTGAAAATTGTTGTTTGGGAGATAAACATTGTTCTTTGAGAGGTGATACATATGTAAAGTACTGGTATTCTCTCAAAAAAAGAATTTGGGCAGACAATTGATTTACATTTTGTAGTAGGACTAATATTTGCATGATTAAAACTAAAAAATGTAACTAAATAGCATTATAACAAAATATTTAGTGGAGGGGAATCAATCACAAGTGAAGAGCTTGCAAGTTAGACCAGAGCAATGTGGATGTGGTGGCAATAACATAGATAGGTGCTTGTAACAGAGATAGATGAGAAAAGATGACAAAGCCTCTACAATACTAAATACATAGTATCTGGACAGATAAGTATTACTTACATAACCACAAAAAAATAAAATGATAAAAAATAGTCAAAAGGTATACTAATTCCAAAATTAAGTTCTTGAAGTTGAAGATGTTGTTGGCTCCTTGAACATCCCTACTCAGGATGGCCTCAGTAGACCTTCTTGCACAAAAAGCAACAATTATCTCTATCTGCATAAGTACTACTATGGGTAGCTACATTCATCAATGAGTGAAGTACAATATAATGCTATTTACAAAGATGTTTGAAGGGGTAGTTGAATAGAAAAAAATGCTCAAAGATTTTTTGAAGATTTTACTGAAGATTTTCCTGAAGATGTCTGAAGATGTCTAAAGATCCTCCAAATTTTCTGAGGATATCTGAAGATGTCTGAATATCTTTGAAGTTTTTCTGTCACAAATGTATCCAGACATCTTTTAGGTGAGTTTTGGGAATGTTACAAAGTATTTGCTCTTTTGATTATTTGAAATTAAAACATTTCCGAATAATATATTTTAGCGATTCTTTTGGATCTTCCAGATGAGTACAACATCATTCAGAGACAACATCATGTCATCTCAAAAAATCTCAATTCCGACTGATTCCGATCAAAAAATCTTTTTGTTGGCGCCCTGTATTGTACTGTACTTACTCTTGAATTGCTATGACATTAGCTAGACTTTTGTAGCACATTCCACAGCCAAAACTAAATATTTTTATTTAATTCTTTCGTGTTTAACTCGGTAGTTCAGTTAGTAAAATAGTTAAACATAGAATTTGTTTTTTAGTCACCATTTATTTGATAGAGTAGTGTTCTACACAAAAAAATTCACACTCAATTTTAAGAATTTTTTTACAGTTTTTATCTTCTGAAAAAAATTCAAAAAAGATCATTTTTAGCTAACAGAGGTAGTGACTCTTTCATAAGTTAGATGTAGGTACTTAATCATGATGTATTGTAGTACTATAATTGAGCCATGTTTTCACCAAATGTATGATTTACGTTATTTTTGAGTACTAGTGAC
>JALLOT010000198.1:0-23882 GCA_036939595.1 Thalassiosira livingstoniorum | reverse complement strand
ACCAATGGCCATTAGAAGGTTAAAAAAAAAAAAAAAGACTGTTAACATGGTTTACATCAATTGTTGGGCCGGGTTTAAAACCCTTTTCTGGTATGGAAAATGATTCAGGGTTATGTCATTCCAGTAAATTTGGAAAAATAATGTGATATTTTTGGGTAATACTACAATCAGGAATGAAGAAATACTACACCATAGAGAGGTAAATCAAGACCGTAGACAGTACCAAGTAAAAATTCATATAGGTAATTATTTAAAACATACTAGTTTAAAACCCACCAATCGCTTAATATTTGAAAAATGCACAGAAACTAAAGTATTGTTCAGAATATAAAATTCATAATGGTTTTTATTGACACGATTTAGGCCATAATACTCTCTCTGCTTCGGATGTGAGAATTGCAAGACAGTCAAAATCCAGAAAAAACAATTTTTTTCCATTTTCCGATGAGGAGGTTCATGAGATTGATAATGTATCATTTTTGTGCTGGGTCTACGTGAAGCTACGTGCTTGTTGCAGCCAGGAGATCACCCAATGTTACCACTTTTACATTGCTGGTGGGTATGAAAAGCCCCCCTCCTACTACATCCATTTCAGGCCCTAGGAGAAGTGTCAGTATCTCAAGCAACATGTTTAGAACTGAGATTTCTGTTATGATTCAGGTTTTATTCACCATTATATATCTCAATTGCCTAAGAGAAAAACACATTTTTTCAGTTTTGGTATCTAAATAAAAATGACAGAGAAATGGTACAAGCTCTAAAGAAAAGCTACATTAAAAAACAAACAGAACTTAAAAAATCTTAATGGCATGAAAAAACGGTAGAAAGTAGCAAATCAGTGGATTAGAGTAAGATAATCACATTGAGAAGCAGGATATACAGAATATACAAACATTTAATGTAGGATCTTAGAAAAAGATCTATTATACCTTGCATTTGACCATTATAGATGATTCCACATTTCAAATTCAATTCCAAGAATAAAAAATAATAACCACATAATTAGTGAACCTTCTTAAGCAGCAAAAATGCATTTACCAAATCACCATCTGCAAATTAAATTGTCAACTATCATATTACCATCTTGTAAGGATTGCCCGTTCTCTGTTTTATGTACTATGCATGTCTCAGATGATAATAATTGCTCTTTGAAATCTCTCTAACAACTTATTTATGTCCTTCCTTGTACTATTTCAACATGAAAACAACCTTTATTCCCTTGGAGTACATTATTTGACTACTGATTCTTTTTAATTTTTCCATGTTTGTCAAAGCAAATTCAGTTCAAGCTGCTGTTGATACTGTGGCTCAGCATGGTCTCTTAGTGATCAAAAATAGTGGATTCTACAAGAATGAAACAAGCTACCTATTCAAAAGAAAGGTCCTGGTTGCAAAAAAATAGTGGGACGCACCAAACATGGCCATTGATGAAAGGCAAAATATTACACATTTGGAAAATGAATGCTTGTGTTCATGGGCTTTCAATCTCAAGGTGAAAAAAGAGCTAAACCAACATGATATGGTAAATAGCTTTAAAGAGAAAATTTGTAATCAAATGTATGGTCACAGATGCAATAAATAATCTGATTTAGAGATATTGTTGCTCATTCAATTGCATATTAAGGATCTGAACTTCTCTAAATTTATCTACAAAAGCAACATCAATTTTACACTGATACCATTGTAAGCGAAAGCACAATTTTGCTGTTTTCCAACTATGGCATTGAAATTAAAGGCTCTTTTTTAGCCAAGCATTGTGTCACTTGATAAGTCTAAGCCAGAAAATGTATGAAAGTCAAAAGAACTTTGCATTTTTGGCTTCTACAATGGATCCAAAGTGCCTTGAATTCTGCAACAAAAACACTTGAAAGGCAAGGTTATATTCTGTCATGAAACTCATAGCAATGTTTTCACTGGCTAGGTTGATCTTGTGCAAACTGCATCCAATTTTTGTAATACATACTCCATTTTTGTTTTTTTTAATTGACAAGCAAGTTGTTCTAGAATTTTATGCAATGAGCTAGTACACCAACAACTGAGAGAATTTCAGTCTGGTAGTTGTTCATGATTTGGCATATGGCTGGCTACTTCACTATGACATTTTAGTAATGGACAATGCTGCAATCCACACAAGCAGAGAAAATAGAGAGCTTGTTGATTTGCTTTGGGATGACTTTTGCATTTTTTGCTACTTTTACTTGCACAGGCACTGGAATGGAACCCAATTGAGCTACTGTAGAATGATGTTGGCTTCATCAAAGCCCTTGGGCAGGACAAGAATGCCAAAATGGCTGACATTGTCCTCAACAGCTTCTCACAGAAAACTGCTGCCCACTTCTACATCTAGTGCAGGTATAATCTAGATTAAACTAACTCAACCTTCTATTCATGTTCTAATTATTTTTGTTCTGTGCTTTAGAATCATAAAACAATGGGCTTGAATACAATGTAAATCAATTGGTAATATGTTATGAAACTGTAAATTATTCCATACCAAATACAAATACAATTGCTAGCAAAGCTGATACAAGAGTCTATACTAAAGTTGAGAGTTGTGTCAATGTATGATGTATGATGGTTCAAACAAGTTGGAAGAATGCATGATCAAAGAAAGTAAAAAAACAGAATTTGTTTACCAGCAACTATTCAATTGTTAGCTAGAGAACCATCACAATTGATTTCCTCAGTCAACATGCTGGGCACTAACAGCAACTGACACAAGTGCAACTTAATCTCTACAGTTGCACCTTGATCTCATACACCCATTGCCAAGTCACCAACACCACCACAGACTCTGTCATTTTGAGCAACCAAATTTTTATTTGTGTTTGGAACATTACAATCTGAGGCATCACAGTTACTGGCTGCATCAAAAGTGCTGTAAACCTTTGCTGTGGTTGTAAAAGGTCTTGCATTGACATTGCCTACATTGCCATCAACATCAATGGCTCTAGCCTGATTTGTTGCAACCAGGCTAATGTCCTTATGACCATGCCACTGGTGTTGTTTGGTAGATTGATGTTGCTGCTGGTATGTTAGTTGCTGCTGTTCTGATGTGGATGCTGTAGATGCTGTTGGTACAGACTCTGTTAATGCTGGTGTGGAGGCTGTTGCTGTTGGGGCACAGAGGCTGCTGCTGTGGTTGGAATGGACACTGCTGCTGTTGGTGGTGCAGAGGCTGATGATGCTGGTACTGTGTGTTCTGCTGCTGTTAATGGGTATTTCAATAAAGAAATGAAAGTTATTACTGCTGAAGATACGTCTGTTGTAGCTGCAGGCATTGTGGTTGCCATTGCTGACCATATGGTTGTTTCTGCTGATGATAGGACTGCTGTTGTCAGTATTGTAAACTGAACTGGTTATGGTGCTGTTGATAATAGAGCTATTGGTTATGCTGATTCTGTTGTGACTTATGATGCCCCTGTCCATTTTAATTCTATTGAAACCCATCTAGAATTTTTGAAGGCCTTGAACTAATTAACTATATGGTGGTTGATTCTGTTGCTGTTGATCATTATGCAAACTTTTTTAAATGAGATTGTTTTCCTTCCAAAAAAAATAGACACAATTCACAATAGCCTCTTGCTAAAATTGACCATTACTTATGTCACATAAACTGAGAAATCAGTTGTCTGAGTTTCAAGTATCACTCCTTCCCAATTGCTTGAATATCTCCCCCACAGTTGAAGTTTGCTTTTACCTCTTAGTACTATACTTTTTGGCATCAACTGCCATGTTGATATCATGTTCATGCTGAAACTCCTCCATTTAAATTGGTGCCTTCTCCTTCTTCAAAGGAACAGCACCAGCTACCATCAATTGTCTACCAGTCTCCTGAGACTTGTGCAATTTTAGGTTCAAATCGCTAATTTCCTCAGTGTTTTTGTTGCCTTCCTTCTGTGCAGATTTGATCTCTCTCCTGGTTGCTCTAATCTTGCTGTCAGATTTTTGTTGGTGCTTATAAGTTCTCAATTCTTCCTCAACTTCCTGTTACAAAACTTTTGCTTTTGGCTTTTTCAAATCTTCGGTTTCTCTTGCATTTGCTTTCTCCCAATCGGCCACTTTCTTCTCATATTTTGCCTCATTGTTTTTCAAACTTTGAAACGGGATCTTTCTTTTCTTTTTATGCACTTTTCAATTGAACTTCTTTTGCTCAGTCATCCTGCTGTCTAATTGAATGCTTTTGCCAAGAGCATCATCTGCCTCCTTATGGAGTTTTTTAAGTCAAGCACTGTCACATGAAGATGCATTTGGCATTTTGAACTTTTCCTTCAAGGAATATTTTTCTGCTTTCAATACCACCATTACCACAGACTTTTTACTCAGAATCTTGCTGCACTGAGTCTTTATGAATTCGTGAGTCATGGGAACCATATCTGATAGCATTGTGTGTAGTTTTGAAGTCTTGTTGTAGAAGTGCTTGGCTTGCTCAGCTGCAAATGATGCACAAGATTTTTCTTTTTCAAATGCTCCTTGGCATGAAGAAAAACCAGAATGTCTTAAAGAGCTAGGATATGAGGTAACTTTCAGCTTGCTCTTCTTGAGATTTTCTAGCAATTCCTTTGCAAAATTCAGCGTTTTTGGGATGGATTTGACAGAAAAGGAATCATCCAGCCTAGCAGAAGCAGTTGCTTTCAAATTATTACTGGAGGTTCTGCCCTGATGGGGATTTCTTGCTTTTTGCTTCTTTTTGCAATAGCGATTTGGTGGTAATATGGGAGGACGTATTGCATTTTCTTTGTTGCTATCATCCAAATCTGAACTAAAGCTAAATGTCCCACTTGAAGCATCACTGTTGCCATTATTTTTGATTGGATATTCTAGTGCATTGGAATGGATTGAGGAAAGCACAGCAAAAGAAAGCTGGAGTTGGTTGGAAGAACTGTTGTGATTTATTTTGGGAGATCTTGGTGGAAATGGCTATGGTTCTGACAGTTCCAGAGCTGGGGGAGACTCAGCTTTCATGTTCATTTGAATTCTATGTTTTCAATTTAGGGGCTGTGATTCTGACAGGTGGTGGTGTTATTATATCTGGACAGACATATGTATTACTCTATTCACCATAATTGAGGGGGCTTTGTATAGCAAGCTATGTACAGAAGCAACTTTGCTCTGTTAATGGAAAAATTGATATCCCATTGACAATGAAAGAGCATGGAAAAAGAATTTTGTACTTTGGAGCCCTGACAGCCAATGAGGATTTTTTCATTTTTTTGGACAAAGAACATTTGACTCCTACTATTATGATGTATTGTAAGTACAATAAGTATGCTACTGTCATGGTGAAAAATAATGCAAGGTATAATATTTTGTTCAATATTTGTTTTGTTGTGAGGCAAAAACAACTTCATGGGATCAAGATAATTTCAAACTATGGGGTTATTACTACTAGATAGCCTCTATGAATTGTACTTTGATTGGCGGCTATTGCCAGAAAATTTATTATTGCCCAGTATTGCTTAAAATCTTGAGGGGATGGGAGAAGACCAGAATGTCATTTTGCTGAAAAGTTTGGCTACTGCCTAATGGATTCTGCCTCCCATGCCAAAGTGCTACATAATTGCCATTTCCAATTTCCAACATGCAGAACTTTTCCAACAATGGCCAATTTAGGGCCTCATTGACGGATTGGCTACATCGCCAATTTCAACGTTCCATTGGCGTGCCTTACACTTACATCAATTAGTAGCTATTGCTTCACCTGATCAAATGCACTTATCCGTTCAATGATGCTTCAACTAGTTTTTTGAATTTGAGTATCCCCCCATGTGTAGTGTTATATTAGAAAACTGAACTTAACAATTGACATTTTCTAATTATTGATACGGGAGATTAGATCGCAAGACAAAGTAAATAAAGTTTCACTTTACTCATAATTTTTAGACTGTACTGAATAAATACAAGAATAATAATTGTAGGTAGTGTTAATAGACTAACAACAACTACCGGTCACAGACAGCGGCAAATCACTATTGTTGGTATCGAAAGTGGTGCTGTTCTGCTGACAAATAAAAGACACCAAACCTGTCAGGTGTGGCGTATATTACAACAGTACCTGGCAATTCTTTTCAATAGATCGTGGTGTTGAGTGCTGACTCCATTCCCGATGATGGCAAATCATCATTGTCAGAAGTTTCAGCAAACCAACCCCCATGCAAACAGCATGGAGTGACCACTGGTGGAGCATTTTTCGAATTTAACTTCAGTCTGTCCTTGGTTTCACTATAGAATAATCTGGGGGATAATCCCTCATCAAAGTATGATTTTGGCGATATTTAGAGTAGATAATAACCCCAGAGTTTGAAATTCCCTTGATGCGATCTACCTACCTACCTACTATCTATTGTACTTAGATACTTGTCTATTTGTTTTTCAGGCTTCTCAAAGTCTGATTGCCATCACAACTTCTATCTATCTTCTATTTTCTATTTTTCTATTCTGCTATCTCTTGCTTCTTGCTTCTTGCTTCGCAAGAGCGAGAACTGTAAACTGCCAATTGCCATTATTTGACATAGTACAAGCAATACAATAATTGAGAATCCCAGAATAATCCTACTAGTACTTACCTTACCTTATCACTGCTTATCACTTGATCGGATTCATAAATTCAATTCTTTGATTCATCCAAACTGATATCACGTAGTAATATTTAAGCATCTGTCTCAAAAAAACTCAATAACACAATGAAAAGACTATCGACGCTTGCACATTGTGCTTTCGTGAATTTGATTCTCTGTACAAATCTCGTAAACCCATTTCTCATTCAACATCTACACGAGTCCAAAAGCAATTCCCAAGTTCAACTTCAAGTGGGTTTATCACACCCCTCTCCCGATTACGAATGGGCTGGATCCTCTCAAAAGGAAATTGCACGCAATCCCAAGCTCATAGAGACTTCTGAGATAGAGCTGCCGGCAAAAAGCTCTCTCTCTCCCTTTGAATCGTCTTTCACCAAATATTGCATGATTGCCTATGTTGCCCATATGTGTGTTGCTCTTCCAATGGCACTCTTGCCAACATTTTTTCAAACCAAACTCAACCTCTTGACCAAAACTCAAAGCGAGCATCAATCTCTCCAAGTAGGTCAGAAAGTTGCTCAAACATTGATGAAACTGATTCCATTTTTGAATTTGAATGTTGTTCCCCACGAACGAGAATCGGGGCAGGAAGAACCAGTGCCAACTATTTGGGTCTGCAATCATGTCAGCATGTTGGATACATTTGTTTTGCTTGCCGCGGATGAGGAGCTGAGGGGTAAAAATAGGCGCCCTCTAAAGACAATTTATGTGAGTTTTGAATACTTCGTTTTAGTTTCTTTGTCTGTGTTTGATGTTTTCTTTGTTTGAATTTTAGCTATTATTGTCATTCGTGGAACTTTTGTGCTTGATTCATTAAAGATTGAGTGCTCCGATGTTCAAATACTAATTGTTCCCTTATCGAATTCCAGCACATTTTGTTATAACTATATCATTGTTCCTAAAATCCAAAATTCAAACTACAGTGGAAAGGACTCGACGCCAATCCTATTTGCAAACTTCTCTTCACTATGGCAGGTTTCATCAGCGTAGATATGGCAGACAACGGAAACGGTAATCCTAACCACTATGACCGCTCCTCCTTCAAGAAAATGCTTCGCGACACCCAAACTGCAATTGAGCAAGGATTCGATATTCTCGTCCTTCCCGAAGGCCAATTGAATCCTACCCCCGAAAATGGCCTCCAGCCAGTATTGCCTGGAGCATATGCATTGGCCAAGAGTAGCCGGCGTCCCATACGAATGGTTGGTTTGTATGGATGTCATCATTTATGGCACGCAGATAAGAATGTAGGAATGACGGTGGTGGGAAAAGATGTGACTGTTCAAGCCTTTCCTCCGGGCAAAGGAGAATTTGGCAATGCGGAGGAGTTCAAAAAGGCGTTTTGTGAAGTGGTGGGTTCGTTCGGAGCGACGGGGAAGAGTTTGCCGGATGACGAGTTGGCATTTTGGTTGAATTAAAGAAAACCGAAGAGGTGAGCGCGATTTCTACCGCTTTCGTTCGGTCAAGTATTTTTCGTGGACAATACCTACTAATGAATTCCTAATTGAAAAAAAGTACAGTTGGGTGAAAATTGCCAAGTTGGCGCTGGGACGTTGCAAGTGCTGAGTCTCTATCAATCAAATAACAGGGCAGCAAAATGCAAGAAAACATGACAGAAATATACCGCGATAAATGTGGTTGAATTAAATTGAGAACCGAAAAGCTGGCCAGAGAGGGGTAATGTGAAGCAAAAATCCCTTTCGCAAATAAGATGAATCTTGGCGAGAGTAAGATGAGCTAAATCGACAAAACCGTAGCAGTTTCCTCCTTTCATGCAAAGAAACACTCAGAATTGCTGTGAATACTGTGATGGAGAAAGGGAAGAAAGCTGCTGACAATCATCACCACCAATCTTAAAGTTAGCAGTCATCAATACAGGTAAGTGTTACTTCGTCGCAAATTGAACACACGAGAAATAATGCGTCTTCAAATGACAAAAATGACATAATACTACCTTAAATCAACAGTAGAAAAAAAAACCTAGTACATTGTGTTGCAAAGCATTGGTTAATCAAAAAAGTGATGTTTTATTGAAATAAAATCTGCTACCTAGAGAAGTGTTTTGCATTATGTTTTTTTTCACAGAAAAGTGTGGAATATTTTCTCGCCAAGATTCTCAAAAATGAGAAATAAAATCAAATGCGCCACTACAAGAAATGCAGCCAATCCTGCCTTCGACCTACAGTAATAGTGAGGCTAAGCGATGTGCAATATGCACAGTCACATCATTCGCAAAAGTTATTTATATCCAAAATCTTCTTCCAAAACCTCTTCTACTTATCTTTTTTTGGTGCATCAAATTGACTTGTAAGCAATGAGAAATGGACGAATGTGCGGACAACGAGACAGCTGCCAGCACATAGCAGTGCTGTCATTTGGGTCGAAGGAAGATATTGCCTACCTCACTCTAACTACTTGGTTTTTGCAATTCCTATTGTCTTTCTCATGCTTTTGTTTTGTCTCTCTAATGAAATTTGAGCTACAGAGTTTGCTCGGTATTTTCGTTCTGTTGTGCTTCACGTGGATGTTATCGTGGCAGTCGAGAAAAGTAAAACTTCGCCTTATTCTTTCCCAGTTTATCCTTCAACTAATATTTCAACATGTGGTAATGTGCATGAGCTGGGGTCTAGCAGTAATGGAATACTTTGGAGAACTCTTCAGAAAATTATTGTTTACACAATGGCAGGGTTGTCATTTGTTTATGCATGGCTGACAGAAAAGTTTGGGAGGCAACATATCACAATGAATTTGATGATGGGTCTTTACCCCCTACGTTCTCAATTGATGGGCTGGTGGATTGGATTTCAGAAACAATGAGGTCATTAATGCGAGATGTGGATTTGGCTTGCCCCACAAAATTTAAAATTAAAATGATGGAGGCTTTGTCTTCTAATTGTGCCACTTCCACCATTACCACCAATGATTTTTGGCACCCTCAGAAGACGGATGGTTGTCATCTACAGGGTTTCACAGCAATGGTTTCCAAGACTTTGACACTGTTGTCGTATGGCCATCCGTGTCAATGACCAACATTCCCCTCTTGAGACCAACCAAGAAGGCCACAACCCTCTATTTGACAACCCAAGCCCAACTGTAGATGCACCTACAATCCTTTCAAGCAGTGTGAGGCTTGAGGCTTGCAAACATTGAGACCATGAGGTCAATACATGTGATCAACTGGCTATGGCTCTGCGGCTGAAAAAGTTCATGGAGAGTGAGTTTAATTTGGAACTCCACTCTGTTGTTGAGGACAACTAGATGGAGCGGTACATGGATACATCAGAACAACCAAAAAGAAAGCCACACCAGGTGTTGAAGGCGTTTGAGAAGGAGAGGACCAGATTGAACAGGAGATGGACTGGACTGTCTGGCCCAATGCCTCCCTAATGGAGTGAAATTCACTGGCTCCCACTACCTCATGTGTCACCTATCCCAACCCTGACCTTAAATCTATTTTGATGGCTTCAGTGAATGACAAACATAATGACAACCATAGTATGCTCAGAAAACCGGAACATGATAAGGCTATTTTCCCACCACATTGGCACATGTGATTTATATAACTCCCCCACCTCCTATAACTTCTTTGTTGGCAGAGGAAAATGTATTTGACAATGTTTCCAATGTTGGGGACAATGATTTGTACAATGATATGCCACCACTACTCTGCTGACAATGGAATAAAGCTGATGATGATGACAGTTCAAGCAATGACTCTTCTGTGCATTTATGGGACATGTATTCCATCATGTCCAATGACCAAGATTGGTTTGATCCATGTGCGGCGGCTCTTTGGGTGAAGACCACTTGAGGTGATCAACTGCCCCCAAAGCTCAACATACCTCCATCACTGGGGCACCTCCACTGGAGTCATTGGGAGCAGCAGTTTGGGAGGCCCCTTCTCCAGTCAATGAGAGTATTATTGATCCTGATGGGGACAGCTTTGTGACAGAGGACACCTTTCTTCATCACAGCAATGTTTAGAATGTCTTTGCCTGTTATGACATAGTGGTCAGGGTAGCTGGGTGTCATCAGGCAATTGGAATTTTTAATACCTTCAGATGCTATTGTTTACATCACCACAAATGGAGGCACAAAATCTCTGGCAGACACGAACACAAATTTCTGTATTATGCACCATTTCTTTACCTTCTTCTTAACTTCCAACCCATCACACCATTCTCAGTTGGTTTGGCCTTGGGCAAGGATGATTCAATGTTTGGAGAGTCTCAATACACTCATCAAGGTCTCCTTCCCCTATGCAAACTTGATGGTACCACATTTCTACAACCATGTTTATAATGCAGCATCAACAGACACCATAATCTTGCCACAAGCAGTATTTGGTTGCTGTCTATCATTACATAAATGACAGTAGGAGGGTTTTAAGTCTGGCTTTGCTTGAGTTCTACAGTTCTTTGATGATAATGATACCCTAGAACTATAGCTAGGCTTTCAAGATGGCCTTCATTATTGTGACATTGAAGAATACACAGAGGATCACTGTTCAGTGGGTGACATTCCGGCTTACCCCATATCTGCAGCAACATCAGTACCATGTTCAGAGGTTGAGCATCATACTAACACTATGACTAATGATAGGCAGCTTGAGCCAGAATTGTGGGCGGCTTGGCTGGGATTTAGCGGGGGCTAGAAGTTCTCCCACAACATTCAAATAGTGTTCCAAATCAATTCTCCTGGTACCCATTTTGTTTCATTGACCATAAAGATCAGGCATGCATGTGTCACCAGAGGAGGCAGGTTGAGATCCCAAGAAGGCAACAGCAGCTGGTCAATGTTTCTTTGGGGATTTTGGTTTACTATGCTTGTCCACATTTCATTATCAGTGCTCCATCCCAAAAACTGACCACATTATTACCTACTATGATGGAACAATTTGTACATTGCCTTGGTTGATGAGACTTCCTGCTATATATGGATCTTCTTGTGTAAATCAAAGGAACCCCTGATTGACACACTCAATTGTTTTTTTCAGGCATTTGGGCTCAAGCAAGGGGGGCAATGCAGATGCAAAATGGAGGTGAGTGAGCCAAATCAAAGGAACTTTGAATATTATTACTAGAGGAATTCAACTATATGGTGGAACAAAGGGGGGGTGGATTCTCTCTCTCAGAATGGAGGCATTGAGACTTGAAATGATATGATTGCAGTGACAGTTCGGGCTCTTCACTATGAGGATGTTTTGGTTGTGGTGTACTGGTCATCTGTCACTATATATGCAGCATTCGTCCACAACAGGCAGGTACATGCAGCTACAAAACAAAGTCGTTTGAAGGTTGGTATGGAAAGTTACCCAACCTCAGGTACCTTTGTCTATTTGGATCACACATCTGTATCAAACAGACAGGACAAGGCAGAGCCAAGTTGGATTGCCACAATTTTTGGGGTATCTTCATTGGGTACACTGCCACAGATTGCAATATTAAGCACATTGATCTTGACATGGAGGTCCCAAACACAGCCACCATGCAGGCTTTGATGAGGTGTGGTGTTTACAACCACACCACCCTTTGGAAGCTTAGATCCTGTTTGATTTAGGGCTTGAGGTGGACAGTGACTTCTCTCTTGCACCTTTGTCTTCTCCTTTGTCATGCGCCCTCATGTCTCATCTCCCTCAGAAAGCACCAACACCTCCTCTAGGAGATTACAAACACTTACCACTCCCACTACGCCTGATATTGGCACCACTATAAGTTTATCCAATGGCAGCCACAGCAGCAGTCAAGAAGGCTCCATTTTTTGCCAATGATGGTTCTGAGGTTCATAAATGCATGATCAAAGTTTACATTTATCACTGGGATCTTCAACAAATCTATTTATCTCCTTCACCATATAATGCAGCCTTTGATGAAGTCATGGATATTTGGTTGTTACAATTTTTGTATCATCCCACAGCTGGTTTGGTGTGTGACATTAGAAATGACAGACTGATCATTACAGGGATGCCCCAGGAATGCCGGCGGCATGTATTCTGCATTGGAGCTTAGAGGTACTTGGATAATTCAGCCAGGTGGACAACCAGCAGAGTGTGAAAAATTTGGAGGAACTTTCTGCAGCAGTAGCTTTGGCTATGATGGATAGTTCTTGAGAATGTACCCTCCTTGTTGCTCACCCCAAAATCAAGCAGGGTTTGACTAACAATGACATCTCTCAGGTTACACTGGATTAGCTCAACACATGTTGGATGTGTGAAGACACCTCTTGCCTTCCAAACACTTCTTGGATGTGTGAAGACACCTCTTTTCCACAATGTTCAAGATCCTTTGCTGTGAAGGCTTCTGAGGGGTCTTGTACTATGACACCAAGGTCACAAAGAAGCTCACAAGGGGCAAGCTCCGTAAATAGGATGACTGGCCAGAATAAAAACAGCCTGAGTGGGTTCAGTTGGATCAAGATGAAACCCAATTTATGTCTGGAGACACTGTGTTTGGCAAGGACAAGGCTGCTATTATCAATTTAGTGTGGACACATGCCAAAATGCCTTTGGACAAGTTCAAGAAAGCATGTTGTACCTGTGATGGATTGACTCACAGTAGACAGGTTAAAGTTTTGGATCATACGTATGCCAATTGTGTCAATCAAGCTAGCTCTAGATTGTACTATACTACTGCAGTGGCAGAAAACTTACTCATCTTTATAGCTGATGTCAGCAATACCTTTGGAAAGGCACCAGCACCAAAACATGCATTTTTTATCAGATCTGATAAGGCATTTTGTTCATGGTTGGTGCACAACAAAGGTTTACCACCTTTTCCTGAAGGAGCTGTTATTGCAGTCCAGTGCACAATGCAGGGTCATCCAGAGGCTCCCTAATTATGAGAGAAACATGCACATGGCATATTGACAAATCTTGGCCTACGCCCCACAGTTTTTCACAAACTGTGTCTTTATTCTGGTATCATCCATGAGCACCTGGTATTGTTTAAGAGACAGGTTGATGGTTTTGCCATAGCTACTGCAAAGGCATTGGTGGCTGAGATCCTGCTGGATCAGATCAATGATGCTCTTTCTATCCCTATCAAACAACTGGGCTTATAGGTGGGTTCATTGTGTGCAAATGAAGCGTGCAGGTGCAAATTTCAATTTTTTTTTGAATTAGGCCTCTCCTTGAAATAATTTGCACGATTGGGCTTAACAAAGTCTGTGCATGCAAATTATTGCACCGTGTGAACAAAGTACCTAGTGCCCACATTTTCATGTAGTTATTGCCTATGCGTGTAGCACTGCCTATTATTTCTCATTTCATTTTAGCTTACAGCCCATTATTTTAATTTTGAGTTCTAAGTGTACCACAGTATTATACAATAGGAGTACAATTTTTAGCCTCTAGAGCATTATTTACTCCTACGTAGCTACATATGATGTTATGGAAGTCTTTTGCAAATTGGTACTTGAGACTGGCTACCACCAAATGTGGCCAGTAGGGGTCATTTGAGTATTTTGGACATATAGGGTATTTGGTATCAAAAAAATCATAATTTTTTGCTCTTTTCAATCGTGCAATAAAAGCCAGTGACTGAGCAAATGTTGATATAGTAAAAAATCAAAACATTCTATCACTTAATTATGAGATGGCATGTCATCATTGCTTAAAAGAAAAAGCAAGTGGATGATTTGCTAGCTTCTTGTTGTCCAACCCCATCCATTTCACCATCATCACCAAGAACTGATGTTTTACTCTTGAGGTTAGTTAAGCCATTCAGCACAAAGCAAATGATTCCAAATCAAAAGAATATGTAGGAATTAATATCACTGACAAGGTTATATTGTATCGTCTCTACACTGTGTCCTTTAGTCAACATAACAACAGAATGAATGAAGGAATCAATATTACTACTGGCCAAAGGAATTGGTACGCAAGTTTTGCAAGGTCTGTCATACCTCACAAGAAAATATAGCTAAAAATAATCATCCGGGTGGTGAAAAATATTCCTATCTCAGTACTAGGATTTTTTACCAACTTCAGAGTGGCCACATTTGGTGGTATCATGTCTCACTTCTACTTACATAGTAGTGAAATATAATACTTCTAGTTAGATACTCCTACTCCTACTCCTTTTCTATGTACGAGTAATCAATAGCTATCTATGTGTCGGTAGGTACATAATTATTGTACGTACAAATAGCTATCACTCCTAAATATGTAATAATTCTACTAAGCATTCAGTATGGGAGTAAGTACAAAGTGCAATCAATACTACAATACAATACTTCTATTATTCTTTAGTTGTACTTAGCGCATTGAAAGGGGTTTCAGTAATTTGCACTGACTGCTGCCACTGCATGCAAATTAGAGATTTGAACCAGTCAAGTTAGCACTGGACCAAACTTCCTCCTGCTTGCTAAATACTAAGCTTACTAGTTGGACACATACAAAAAGAACACAAGGGAGTTGCCTGAAAAATCAACAGGCTATAGATGATTAAGCTTTCAGCCCCCTCCCTGAGTCTGCTCATCTTCAATAAATTTGAGTACCAGTAGATTCGGAGTCCAGTAAGTCCATAGGGTGGGAAGAGGGCAGAAAAATTACTTTATTTTTCAACTAACACCCATTACAACTAGAGCTTAGCTTTTGTTGGAGCGGAAAAAATAAAAATTGAGAGCTGGAAAAACCATTGTTTTTTCAGCTCCTGCTATTTTGTTTGATGTACATGACTTGCCATGTACTTACGTGGTAACTGTGATGTACTGAAAGGTTATTTGATCTTGTGATCCAAAAAACTTTGTGGTTTTGAGCTGTGATCCATGGTTCATCCACTCGCCTGGCCGTCGTAGCAATCAAGTTAGCATTGGACCAAACTTCCTCCTGCTCACTAAATACTAAGCTTACAAGTTGGACACATACAAAAAGAACACAAGAGAATTACCTGAAAATTGACAGGCTATAGCTGATTAAGCTTAGCCCCCTCCCTGAGTCTGCTCGTCTTCAATAAATTTGAGTACCAGTAGATTTGGAGTCCCAGATCTTGGCATGGAGTGACAAGGTTGATTGTTCAGGAGAATTGCCCCTGTGGCGCAGCCGACACCTGTGCAGGCCTGGAGGGGATGTGTCAGTCCAGTCAAGGCCTGTACAGGTGTCCTCCTGCAACTTCAACTTCAAGGAAGGCGGGAGGAGTGGCAGTCTTGTGCTGGATCTTTTTGGATCTTTTTGTGACAGTTGAGTCTGGCGATTGACAGAGAGAGTAAAAGGTTGAAAGATAAGCATGAACATGCATCAAGTGAGAGGCAGGCAAGTTCTTATTTTTTTATTATTTTTTGAATGTTCAAAAATAGTCAGGCAGCTGCCGTCAACACCACTTGTGTGATGTCCTGGAGCACCCCCCCTCCACGTTTACAAAGTTGAGTGCCCTCTTCATCTTTGTTGACATTCCATCGGAAAATGCACTGAGTTGCTCAGACACGTACTCCTTGAACGTGTCCCCCCGCCAGCATCCCATTTTCTGGATTTCTGTTTCATTGAAGCCGGCTAGGTGCAGAGCATTCGCTCCCCCAGCTCTGAGGGAATGAGTGTCTATTCTTTCAATGGGGATGCCTCTTCTCGTGGGGTAATTAAGCGCAATACCCGCAAATTTGAGGGCTTTGCGCACGTCGTCGTCAGTGATGTCCCCGCGATGGCCTTGTTCGTCGAAGAAGGCTGAAAGGTAAGTCAAGGGGTCGGATGTATGTTTTCTGATATGAACATATCAACGTCCCGGGGCTCACACGGGGGATCACTCGTCGTCCCCATTATGTTGTTGGTGGACGCAGGCATTTTTGTGTCCATTCTTTTGATTTGTGAGCCGTAGTGTTGCTCCATCCGCCGGTTGTTGGATGCACTGTGCGGGAGCTGTTTCAGTTGTCCAAGTTTATTTTTTTTGAAGAAGGTGACGTCTTTCATTCTGAACTGAACCGTTTGTTTTGTCTCATTTTTGCTCTTTTTTATGGTGTACTCTCCCACCCGCAGTAAATAATAAAATGCAATGAGGATCCAATCACCCATGCATGAGGTTTTGCTTTTTGCCTCCGCAAGGAGACCAACGAGGCAACACCATTCGACAAGATCTACCCCCACTGCCAGCTTCTTTTCCATTGGTGGGTCTTCCTTGCGGAAGCCCTCCAACATGTGAGTTATGGGGAGGAGGTAGGAACCTGAGTCGGTGTGCAGGGGAGTGGTTCCTTGCTCCAGAGCGATCCTCTGCGCAATTGCAGCAATTGCTGTACTGACTGAGCCAGTTTGGACTTGATTTCCTTGGCCCAGCTCTCCTGCCCTGACCATCCCTCCAAAACTGGTGATTGCTTGAATTTTTTGTGTGAAAGTTGTGGTGCTGTTCTCCAAAAATGGGTCAACTCCCCAAGGGTTGCAGAACACCCGCCAGGCCGCCCAATATTTGCACCTATTTTTGGCAGTCTCAGCCACCCTCCCGCTACAAATTGCTTTGTCAGCAATCCTTCGGTAATTTTCGTAGCAAGCTTGGAGGAAAGGCGGAAGCATCGCCAGGAACTCTGGTTGGGGAGGGGGGAAATGTTGTTAAAAAAGGTGAGAAAGTCATGATCATTTGTACAGTACCATTCTTTGTTTGAACCAAATGAACGAGACGGGATGTCGGCGAGTATGTTAAGCTTTCCGGCAAGGTGCTGCAGTGCTAGGGGAGACGTGCAGGCTTTCCTCTGTCTAAGGGCGAGAGCACACAACAATCCACCTGCGGGGCCATCCGATTTGGTAGCCATGCGGTCGACCCATGAGACCGATGAGGAGTTGTTGGAGAGGATAGCAACGTGTGCGTGCTGGAGGGGGTGGCCAAGTCCTTCAAAGACTAGCCACTCGAGGAGGTTGCCAGCCATCTCCAGATCATTGTTGGTAAGCCCCCCTTTGTTTTTTCCTGCCCGTATCAAATCTTTAATTTGTTGTGGCCATTCCAACCGCCATACCGTTGCTTCTATTCTTTTCGAGCCACTGAGCCAGACCCCTCCCACTCCTTCACTCGATGCGTCACATAGGCCTACGTACCACGGTGTTCCCGGTGTGAGTTCTTTTGCTTGAGTTGGATTTGTTGCTGCATCGAGGAGGAGGTGTCTCCACAGTTGGAGTGCTTGGCGTTGTGGGGAGTTTTTACGAAACCAGACCGTCTTAGGTTCCTTGGCTAGCTGTTTATTTAAAGGTGTCATGAACCCTTTGCCTGCTGGCACTCCGATTGCCACATGTTGAAGTTTGCCCATTAGTTGTTGGAATTGTTTAAAGGGCGTGCCACTTTTTTGTCTGAGCATTTTATCTAACACTGCAATAATTTTTTCCACCTTGCTGTTTTCCAGTTGGATGGTTTTGCTTTCCCCGTTCAATATCCATCCCAAGACTTTTTTCACCCTTGACCACTGGCCTTCCAATTTGTCCAGTTTCTTTTGGGAAATGGGTTGGTCCCCTGGTGAGTGAGTTCCTGCCGGGAACACATCATGGATCGCGTGCATTAGAGCTCTCGAAAGGTGAGTGAGCTGATCTATTGTTGTGGCTTGTGCCGCAGCTATGAAATCGTCCATATACACTTCTAACAAGTATTTGAGTTCTCTTTCTTCATTGCCTAGCTTGTCTTGGTCGTCTGGGTTGGGTTTTGCTTTGTGTTCAAGTGGGTGAGCAGGGATGGATCCGATTGGTGCTTGGGCATACATTTCTGCCACATCTCGTGCGGTTTCAGAAGCTGCACTGAAGAAGGCCGGGGATTCTACCCACCCCATTTGGATAGATTTTGGGATAACAATTTGCATTCTTTCTCCCTCGTGTGTTGGCATGACGAAGGCAAAGTTGAACGCCTTCTCTGCATTGCAGACGAGGCGTCAAAATCCATCTTGAATGTCAAATTTGGCAAAGAAGACAGTGGCCTTGTCTGGGGCGTAAGCCAACGCAACAATCAGCCTGGGGAGCACGCTCCCCATTTGGTTCAGTGCTTCCTTGGGTGCAGTCTTTATAGTCGATGCGTTTACTGCCATTGGGGCATCAGTTTTTGTGGTCAGTAGTTGGTAAGTGAGGTCAAGAATTGTACAAAATGCACAGCTCTTGTGTGGTATGAGCAAGATGGGGGATAGCTTAAGCACTTCTGGGATGTTGTCTTTTATGTCGTCCCAGAAGATGACATCAGCTTGGTTGTTTGCAATTTTTTCTGCCACTTCACTGCGGAAGGCGTCAATTGCTTCTGGTTTGGTTGCAGATTGGTATGGTCCCCGTTCTAATGCTTCTTTGATTTGTTCAACTGTCCATTTTTGTCCCGTGTCAACAGGACATCCCTTGGCTGCGTATTCCTTAAGTAATTTGCCCGCGGGATGAGTTGCTGCCGCGTTAGTTGGGTACATCTGGCCGCAAAAATTTGCTGGTTATGTTCTGTTGGCCGTTGGGAGTTGTGTGCCTTTTCCTTTGTGCACCGTCCAGTAATCTTGTTGCGGTTGTTGTTCTTGCTGCTCTAGCCGTCTTCGCTTTCGTAGGATGGCTCTCTTTCTCCTCCTTTCCTCATATGTTTCTTCGTCTGTGGGTCCCATCATGATGTTCGGTGGTTTCAAAGTTGGTAGCTTTGTTTTCATGCCGTTGTGCTGCAAAGGGTCTGACAGTCTTTGCTTTCTGTCCTCTTCCTCCAACTTCTTGAGCTTTGCCATCATTTCTTTGGCTATTTGTTTGCCTTTTGTTTGCAATGTTTCAATATGCTTTATGATGTCTAAGCTTTTGTCGACATGTGTCGTATCTACTTTTATTGTTTGCCCAGTTTGTTCTGTAAGTTGTTGTTTACTAATTGATTTGTTGTTATTTGTTTTGTTTTTCTTTTGCGCAGTGGCTTTGTCAGGCTCTGTGGCTTCTTTTTGCGCTGTGGCATGTTGTGGCACTGTGGCCGGTTTTGGTCGTGTGGCTTTGTCTTCCGTCGTGACTGTTAGGTGCTCTGTGGCATCTGGTAGTTGTGTCTCATTAAACTTACTTGCTCTTCTTCTCTCTTCCGTCTCTAACTCTTCTTTGTCCCTCGTACTCGTTGTCTGTTGCTCTCCGTCTCGTTCATTTGGTTTGCTTGGTCTCTTCTTACCTCGGCCGTTATAAAGTAGGTCTTCTCCGCCATTGGCTTGTTTCAGCGTTGCTTGTGTTGCTGCTTCATCCAATTGATGCTTCCATTCCCTATCACGATCCGATTGTTCGAGTTGGATGCTTGGGTCGTATTCTGTTGCCTCCGTAGTATCCGCCCCAATGCCCCACCCGCGCTTCCGAAGAGGCGCGGCTGGGGATCCCTGTCATGGGATGGAAGAGCTGCGGGCTCTCTTGTTGCTTCCTTGCTCTTGTCCCTTCCGTTGCTTTCTACTACCGTCCCCGCCTTGTTGCTGTTTGTTGTCTTGCGAGAGTATTTTTTGCATCCCTGGCATGAGTGTTGCAATGACTCCGTTGACGAATGTGTCGTCAAGGTCTCGTGGGCCCAGGTGCTTGTGTCGGCAGCTTGCAGATCCGCATCTTCCGAGGATGTAGTTGTAGCAGATTGTGCTTCTGCCATTATTCACATGTGGGTACAACAGTGGCATATCATCAAATGATTTTCCTCCTTTATCTAACATCTCTTTTACTTTAATTCAATCCCTTTTCAGCTTGTAGGGCTCCATGAAACCTGCGATCTTGCTGTGGATGTTGGTGTGCCAATCCTTGGTGGCGACTTCGCCTTGTTGCTGGGGCAGCTGTGGTGTTGGTTGTTGTTGCTGCCTTGGATGGTAGGTAGGGGCTGGTGGGAGTCCGCTTGGATAGTTGAAGTGTGACGAATCTTGTGCGTAAGTGAAGTGTTGGCTGTAGCTTGCAGTGCTGTGGTTGTGTTGTGATGATTGATTGTGTTGCTTGATCCATTGTGTTGGGAAGTCGATTGGTGTAGTGACAGTCAGGTTTGCCAACTGCACCTGCACGTCTTGGAGGTAAGACTGAGGGTAGTCTGGCTCGTCGCCACTAGGGTGGTTAAGTTCGTCCGGAGACAGTCCCCCTCTGAAAAACTGCCTGCTGTCACCCAACACTTTCCACTGTAGGACTCTGAAGATGACCCCTGGTATTTTTTGTTTTAATGCCTTGACACTCTGGAGGATGTGCTTTAGTTCCCATGTTTCTCTGTAATGGGGGCAGTGTGTTGTGAAGCACACTCGCAAAAACACGCAGTACTGATTTAACACATCTCTTGTTGTTTCGTAGGTACTTGCTGGATATCGGGGGCCTCTGTTTTTTAATGTTCGTGCCTCTGACAGTGTTCTTGTGTGTGCTGTTTCGTTTTCCGCTTCTTCATCTGCTTGGATGGCTATTCAGTCCAACTGTGAGTGGGCAAGGAAGAACAAAATGGAGATGCACTCCTCCACGGTGGCGTATTTGGGTAGCCGCCCAGGTGAGAACCCAAAGCTGAGCAGCATTTTCACAAACTTATCCATGAACTGGAACTCATTGACATCTATTTTTTCTCGTTCTGCGTTCTGCGTCATGCATACACGCTCGTTCCAGTTTTACCTTTGCCTCTGCCACGGTTGCTGCTCCCACCATCTCGTACCAGACTTGCGGGATCAGGGCCACGTTACGCGTGCCAATAAAGCTGCACAACATGGAAGATTGCCAGTCGGTGAGACTCTTCTTTGCCACAGAATTTTGATTAGTATTGTTTGGTAGTTGCTGATTGGCGTTTTGGTTTCCAATCACTCCTGCCAAGAGCTGCTGATACAGCTAGAGTGTGGCGGCCATCGTGGTGGCCTCATTGCTTGCCTGGGGTGGTGTTCTCTGTTGGGTGTTTTGTCTCCAATCTTCTCCGAGTGTGCCGTCCAAACGTACTCGCATCCACTTCTGCATGCGTGTCAATGGGGCCACTACAGCTGATGGGTCGATGGCTAGTTGGCTTGAGAGTTTGGCATTGGTGGAAGAGTCCTTCTTTGCGGTGCATGCAGTGAGTGCCCAAGATTGGATTGTGTTATACTTGTCCTTGTCTTGGGTCTCTACTGTTGCCACTCTTTGTTGAATCTCCTTGAACAGGTCCCAGGCGGTCCTTTTTTCTTGAGTGACCCACTGTACCATGGCGGCAGGGACGAGCATCAATTTAGGGACCACGGCATCCATCTTTTCCACGGTGTCGTCGCTGGGCAGGAGGGTTGTACCGCCACTGTTGAAGTGGTTGATTAGAATGGTGGGGTCTTTTGGGATGGAGTACTTTCTCCATGTTTTTAACCAGTCTTCAAGGACTTTAATGTTTCCTGGTTCTCCGTACTCCGGTAGATCGCCCGTCCATCCAATGATCTCGCCGTGATAGTCTTCCTGTTGGAATACATCTCCGCTGTACTTTGCCAGCAAGTGTACCACTTGGAGGTGAGTGCTCTTTTCTTTAATGAAAGCGAATGTTACTAAGTCTGTGGCTTCCAACACACTTTTGACAAACGCCACTCTTTTATCGTTCCCTGCCGCCTCATCACCTTGCCACTCCAATTCTCTTACGATTCTCTCCTCGGGCTTGTCGATGCCTTTGATAGCAATAGCACCGATGGATGGTTTGGGGTTGTTGGTGGTATCTGTTCCCGTGTTGGTTGCTGATTGGGTTGATGGTTGATGCTGTGGGTGCATTCGTGCCGGTGTTAACAGTGGTTGAGGTGCCAGTGGTGGGTGGATGTGGTCCAGTTGGTTTGTTGGCTCCTGGCCCTTGTCCATTTGGGGATGCAAAGACCCAAGGGTCTCCACCCGTCTCATCGGTTGCCCCTCCACTACCTTCCGTGGATTGACTTGCATTGGCCCTTCCTAGCAGGACGTTGGTGACGGTTGCTAGGGCCCCAGCCCCTGCACCGAAGATGTTGTTTTGGTTGTTTGGATCGGTTAGCGCCATGGTGTTCGTAGGATAAACCTAAAGAGCTTGCTAATCCGAAAAATTACTTTATTTTTCAACTAACACCCGCTACAACTAGAGCTTAGCTTTTGTTGGAGCAGAAAAAATAAAAAGTGAGAGCTGGAAAATCATTGTTTTTCTAGCTCCCGCTATTTTGTTTGCTGTACATAACTTGCCATGTACTTACGTGGTGGCTGTGACATACTAAAAAGTTTTTGGATCTTGTGATCCAAAAAACTTTGTGGTTCTGAGCTGTGGTCTGTGGTTCATCCGCTTGCCTGGCCATCGTAGCGATCAAGTTAGCACTGGACCAAACTTCCTCCTGCCCGCTAAATACTAAGCATACTAGTTGGACACATACAAAAAGAACACAAGGGAATTGCCTGAAAAATGGACAAGCTATAGCTGATTTGGAATGTGTTAAAAATGAGAGTTTGAAGCCTGAACTGCCACCATTAATGTGCCAAAATGCTGAAAACACTAGAACAGAGCTCAAAATGGCTGTTTAATCCTTGAAACAACAGAATATGGTAGAAAATAGTGTTTTTGAATTAAAGCTGGCCCCTATGTGCATTGAAATGTACAAAATGAGTGTTGTGAAGCCTGAACTGCTTCCAGTCATGCTAAAATGATAGGAAACTACGGGGATTTTCCAGAATTAAGATTAGGCTAATTTGTAACAGAATTTTTAAAAAAAATGTAATTTGGATTGTTGACTTTCAATGCAAACGCATCAATGTTGACAACACCAACACTTTCTTCAACCATTGCTATTGTTTTCATTGGATTCATATCTCAAAAATGATGATTTACTAGATACTTTGGACCCTGGGGAATCAAATTGTAGCCACAATATATTTTGAAATCATTTTTTTGTGTTCACCCTGCATTGACAGTTCTGTTACTTTGACAATCTTGTTGCGGTAGGTGGGTGAATCACTGATCTCTTTGGTGCATTTAGTGCCCAGGGAGATATGTCAATGGGTGCTAAACTTAGGTCCAAAAGGCAGGAATGAAATTGGACCCATGTTTGGCTCAAAGTCACTGCATTGGCCCAGTTGGTAATTCGAGCCATCGGCACAACCAGATTGGTGCCACTGCCACTAACATAGTGCTGGCTGGCCTAAGGTTCACAATTGTGAACATTGTTGGCCTACTATGTTCACAACTATGAACGTAATCATAATTCAACAAATGAGGCCAATTGGCCCAATTTTGCACCAAAACCAGCAAGAACCAATTGAATACAATCCCACTGGGGTGTTGGTACTAGAAGAAACCCTTTATTCTCCCTAGAAGCCACCCAAGGCACTGCCAAAAATGGCAAGAAATTCATTTTGCCAGTTGGTTTTAGAAATGAGTTGATATAACTAAGAGGACTTAGTTATATGCAAAACTGTCATGCAACTTCCTTCCTCACTAGTAACTGATGAAGGCACTTGTGTGGGAAGGTTGTTTGTCAATC
>JALLOT010000197.1:7473-24021 GCA_036939595.1 Thalassiosira livingstoniorum | reverse complement strand
GAGTCTACGTGGGAATAATAGGGTCTACGATTCTGGTGTGGGTGCCCCGTCCCTAAGTATCTGGTGCCCATGCCCCGATATGCAACACAAAGTAGAAGCAATGGTTATATACTGGACGGATCCTTCCTCGAGTAACCTAAGAAGCATTATTATTAACTAACTGGATCCGACAAAGAAACGCCTGGATGGATAGTGGATAGCTCTAGAGACTGGAGACGCAGGTGGGGATTGACGAGACAGTAGTACGGCTGGGGGATCAAAACCATTCACTTTGCGTGGACATACGAACTACCCACAAAATATCGAGAAACGAAAGGCTAAGAGTTGTAGGTTGAATTTAAAGTAGGAGATCAGTAGGAGATTATTATTATTTGTCATTGGTTGATGGAAAAAGGAAAACTCCCAACAACTCTAATTTGGTATCGACTGCAACAACCCTCGACTTTCGTCTATTTTTAAAACACGCATTCCTAATAGATGAGTTCAAAGTCTGGCATTAGGCGTTGGTTTCTTGGTTGCTCCATCGCATTGGCATTGGGCACATCAATGACCGGAATTCTTGTGGGCCTCCACCCCAACATCGATGGCGAAAAACAGAGAAAGCGGCAACGGCAGAGAAAGCAGCGTTTGGACCGAAAGGCAATCGATCCTAATGCACCAATTCTTACTCCCATTTCAAGAAACCGACAAAAGAATGAAACTCAAACAATAATTCAAGATGGGTTTCAGGATGGAGAGTACATCACAAATATTTTGCTTGGGAAAGAACCCTTCCCTGAACGAAACACTTCCACCACCCATCGGCTAAAATTTCAACCAGGAACCCTCCTTATGAGTAGAGCACAATCCCTCCAGTATTGTTTCGTCAACACCACTCATTACCAACATCATCTAAGAAATAGTTCCTTTCAAGTTTCGTACTCTGACAAATATCAATTCATTTATCGGAATGTCCCTAAATCATCTTCCAGCACAGGTAGAAGTGCGGTTGTCAATTTTTTTGAAGGGAATGATAAACGATTGAAAGCTCAGCAGCTGAGAGATCTAGCATATGGCAAAAACTATTCTGTGCTGACATTTGTTCGAGAGCCATTAGATAGATTTTATTCAGCCTACGATGAGGCCTACTACCGCATGGGGCCTTGGATGGGAGATGGTCCTCTAGTGGAAGACAAACCCAAAGTTAAGAAAATGTATCATGAGAACAAATACAAAGTTGAGAAGTACCCATATCTGTACGAAGGAATGGAGGACTTGTTAGATTTTTACAACCTTTATTGTCCGGAGGAAATATTGAAGACGAGAAAATTCACAAAATGCAACGACGCCAAATCAGTGGATGATGGAAGTCTTGCCCGCCGGTTTGAACAGTTTGTTAAAGACTACAGTGGTCTCGACCCATTCGATATTCATCTTAGCCTTCAGGTATCATTCCTTGTTGACGGAATTACTGGGACACCATACCCAATCACTCGAATATACAATTCGTCAGAAGCTGACAAGGAGTGGATAGCAATTGCGCAGGAGAAGGGAGTAGAAAATCCAGAGGATGAACTGGAGCACGGGAGAAAAATCATGCGACGATTCAATATGGCCAAAGTATCAGCAGCAACTAAGAGAAAGATATGTAGAATGATTGCTTTGGATTATTGCTGCTTAAATTTTGAGTTGCCTGATGTTTGTAAGAGTGAAGTTGGGGATGAAGGTATCTTCTGTGCAATGGAGCGAAGACCAGTTCAGAGCACTGACTTTATTGTTGATCAACGTGAACAGGAAATAGAAGATAAACCAGGAAAAAGACAGCGAAGAAAAAAGCATCCAGATATCATCAACGATGATCATTTGCCACCCGAGTCTGATTTTGTAATCCAACCCTGGATAAATCCATAACATTCGTCGAAAATGTTTGATCGTTCTCTCGTGCATATTTTTAGTGGCAATCCAAAATAATAATCCATATCTAGCATCAGCATTCTTTTTCCGGAAAAATGAATAATGTCAATCCTAATTGCTTGCACTCCAAACTTGTTGAGGGAAGATCCATGAAGAGGCTTTTAAAATTTTTGCAAATACCACATTTCAAAAAGCATCAGTCATAAGACGGATTTGTTGTGACATGCAATAAATCATTGCAGACAATTTTCAACGAAATGTTGCTGAACTTGATGTGTTTAACTTTTGCTTCAGTTCACTTATTTTTTCTTTTCTCTAAATTACTGAAATAATTATTTAGACTCATCACCTATTTTTCTGTAACACAAACAATATTTTTGATGACACTCAAAAATTATGAACTAAAAAGAAGTTTTTCCTGGATTTTTCTAATTATGACGACCTCCGGGTTTGTCATGGCTTTGTTCCACGAGGTGTAGCAACGAACATACAACACAAAATCTCCCTCTCATGCAACCACGCATCCCGATACAGTCTGAAAATATGGCAGGTAATGCAAATGTTCGGCAAACCCTTTTCAAAAGAGTGCATCTTAATATGCAGTTCGTAAGCTCGTTTGTAGGCTTTTGAAAGGATCCTAGGTAGGTCCAAATGTGGGTTTTGTGGAAAGCCCATTTGAATTTTCCGTTTTGGGCCTATGGCCCAATCGAAGATGGAGCAAACGTAGGAAAATACGTTGGAACCGTGGGTATACCAGCAACTGGTGGTCCTGAAGCAACTCCGCTACTCGGCGGTTCGCTCCCACCTATTATGTTAGTTGCAGTTGGAAATAATGACGATGAACTGCCACTGGGAATTGTGGGCGTTTGGGATGTAATTCCGCCACCAGTTGGTGGTTGGGATGTAATATTGCCGCTACTTGGTGGTTGAGTTGCATCACTGCCGCTACTTGGTGGCTCGGAAATAATACTGTTGGGGGGTGGAGTTGCTCTACTGAAAGTGGGAACATCTGTTGTTACCGAACCAAAAGAGGGGTTTTGTGTTGTTGGGGCAAATGATCCTGGAGTTGGCACTGGCAGAGCCGATGAAGGTTCACTCCCCATTGCAGTGGGGAAAGCAGAAGTGGGAAATATAGATGTTGGGAATACAGTCGGACCTTGTGTCGGATCCGATGGTGCAGTTGGGGTTGAAAAAGTTGGCGGATTAGTAATCGGAACAGCGGAAGATGGTTGAGGTGGTTTCGTAAAAGTTGGGAAGTCTGTAGAACCTGTTGTTGGAGAAGTTGAAGGTACAACAGTCACAGCAGGAAAGGTGGGAAAGGGAGTAGTTGGTGCTGCTGAAGTTGGCAAGTTAGAAGTAGATGGAGATATGCTAGGCTGAGGAGAAGGAGGTGCTGTGGTGGAAGCGATTGTAGGCGGGTGACTCGGATGCAAAGAAGGATGCGATGATATTGTGCCACCCTGAGATGGACGATTTGATGGAAATTCAGTACCTCCTCCGCTCGGTTGTTGGCTTGAAAAAGCACTTGGCATTAAGCTAGGCGCGATACTTGGCTGTGTACTATTCACCGTACTTGGCATACTTGTATCTCCAGAAGTGGGGTGGATCGAAATCGTTGGCGCAGCTGTCGGCACTCCTGGACGATATGTGTCAAATATGTAAACGTTTCCGGCCGCAGAATCTCGTAGGGGTTGCATTGCACCGAATTCAGAATCGGTCTCGTTGATAGCTTTAGAAGAAATGGCGAAGTATCCATCGGCTACTCCCACTGCAAATCCAAATTCATTAAAGTCACTCGGTGTCATATCTGGAAGGACTTTTGCTTGGAGCTCCCACTCTGCATCCTCTCGCTCGTAAATGTAAACAGAGCCACCTTCCAATCCAGCATCATCATCAAATGGTGCACCCACAATGAGCCAATCCTTGTGTAAATCAATGGACCTGCCAAAATGGTCATTATCTTGGCCATCACCTGGCGCAAGCCTCGCTTGCTGCCTCCATACACCTCTATCATCCTTCATGAACACATACGCAGCTCCACTATCCAACCCGTTTGCATCAACTGAGAAAGCACCTACAGCGATGGTGTTGTTGTAAATTGAGGTAGCCCAGCCAAACTGATCGTCTTCTTCCCCTCCATCTGCTGTGAATTTGCCTTCAACTGTCCACACTCCTTCAAGGAGTATGTAAACATAGGCACTTCCACTTCTGTCATTGTCCCATACAGAGCCAACTACAGCTTGATCACCATAAATTCCCACACTGAACCCAAAATTATCTCCGTCAGCTCCATCTGGAGCAAGAAGCTTCTGTGTGTATGTCCACACTTCCCCGGAAACATTTTCTCCATTCTCGCCCTCCACTATATCAGCGCTATCAACAAGATTAAATACAAACGCAGCACCGGCATTCTCTCCATTCTCATCGTCTCCATTCGCACCCACAATCACTACCTTCTCGCTCATGCTCACACTTATCCCAAATCGCTCATTCTCGGTGGCTTCTGGGGGCACTAGCTTCGCCACCTCTACCCAAGTCACCCTCCTACCTTTGCGGGTATCATCCTCCCTTCGTTGGAATATGTACGCTGCCCCAGAATCAGTCCCTTCCGAGTCATGCTTTTGAGATCCAACAATGATGTAATTTCCAAGGAGGGAGACGGATCGTCCAAAGTCATCTCCTGGTTGGCCATCGCTCGGGTTGAGGCGGGCTTCTTCGAGGAACTCGTCGTCATCATTGGAACGGTATACAATGACAGATCCAACACCATTGTTGTCGTTTTGGACTCCAATGGCAAGAGTTTTTCGATCAATGGCCACACTGTATTAGGAAGGTGTAGGTTTTGTCGAAAAATGTGACGGTTGATAGCAAGGACACAATTACAGATGAGAAAGAAGTGGAAGAAACAAGGTAACGAGATCCCATGAAACACAATAATGGACAACAAGAAAAGAAGAAACTAAGTGGCGGTAGTAACCGAAATATAGATCGTACCTAGCACCAAAGAATGAATTGATATCCACCAAAATTGGAGGAAATAAAATCTCCTTCAGTTCCGGAAAAATGAACTCCCCCAATGACGGTTGCAGCGATGGCGCGACAAAAGTAGGCAAAGCAGAAATAGTCGGTGGAATCGTCGGTGCAGATGGTCTACTCGATACTGTTGGTGGCATTGTCGAATTCGTTGTTGGAGAATAAGTGGGCGAGTCCGATCCCGTAGCATTCGATGGCATGTTCGTTGGTGAAATGGTTGTTCCATTTTCAGTTGGGTAATAGGTAGGAACAGATGTGGTAAGGGAAGTGGTGTTGCTGGGCGCAAGTGAAGGAGCATTGGTTGAGGGTGCATAGGTTGTGGGTTCGTAAGTGGTTGGTTCGTAGGTTGTTGGGCTGATGGTGGGTGAGCTGGAAATGGGAGCGTATGTGGTGGGTTCGAGAGTGGTTGGTGACTGTGTTGGTTCATCGGTGGCAACTTCCTCTTCCGTTGGGCTATCTGTCGGACCATACGTTCCATCAATGGTAGGATAATACGTCCCATCGGCCTTAGTTGGGGCGTATGTTGGAATGGTACCTGTTCCTGGGATGGGCATGGCAGTGGGAGAAAAGGTTGGCAACTCTTCCTCTCCCTTTGTGGGTTCGTATGTTTCCACCTTGATAGGTGAAGAAGTTGGGGAGAAAGTTGGCACTGTAGTTGCAATCGTGTCCTCTGTGGGTTTGATCGTAGGTGCAGATGTTGCTGGAGCTAAAGTTGTTGCGCCGACTGTAGGTGTATAAGTAGTTCCGCCAGGAGTGGGAGAATAGGTGGGCATTTTGCTAGTAGGCGCATACGTTGTCGGAGAAGCAGTCACTGGAGCAGCAGTGGTTGGTGCACTCGTGGTGGGCGCACTCGTGGTGGGCGCACTCGTGGTGGGCGCACTCGTGGTTGGTCCTCCCGTTGGGGCTTGGCTGTAGCATCGGTCACTGGAAATGGTGAAGCAAGCAGTTCCAGCAGGACAGCCAGTAAAATCGGGACAGGGTTGGTTGGTGACACAATTGACCAACGCATCGGTGAAATCGGTTCCACAAAAGTTGGTGTTGTAGATGGGAGATTTTGTAGGAGCACCCGACGTAGGCGCCTGAGTGGTTGGGGCGGTGGTTGTGGCAGTGCTTGTGGGTACGTAAGTTGGTTCTGATGAGCCTATATTCATGATGGTTGGCTTTTGAGTAGGCTTTCCCGGTGGAGGCCTGGGACCTGGAGGCTTACTAGGATAGGGTGGCCATAATGGGGGCTTTGGATGGGTAGGTTTTGGCGGAGTCGGCCACTGTGGCGGATATCCAGGCTGCCATGGATTAGACGGATAACCAGGCTGCCATGGATTTGGCGGATAACCAGGATACCATTCATAAGATTTCGATGACTTAGACTTGGCCGACTTGCTTTTTGCAGATTTGGCTTTGGCAGATTTAGCTTTTGCGGATTTGGACCCTTCCCACCAAGAACCCCAATCGTCCCACCACCAATCATCATCTTCGTGGTCTTGAGAACCTCCCCACCACATATCATCGTCGTCATCATCGTAACCTCCCCACCAGTCATCGTCATCATCGTCTTCGTAGCCTCCCCACCACATGTCATCTTCGTGTGCGATACTCTTTGATGCCTTTCCTAACTTTCCTGATTTGGCACCACCTCCACCCCACCACATATCATCATCGTGGTGATCAACATCACCGTGCTCATGTCCATGGTCACCGTCTGGTACATCATCATCAGCATGACCATTCCATGCATCACCATTCTTGCCAGCTTTGACATTACCACCATTTTTTCCAGTTTTGCCTCCTCCATTGCCTCCTCCATTGCCTCCCCCCTTCCCTCCACCATTGCCTACTTCATTGCCTACTTCTTTCCCTCCTCCAATAACCCCTAATTTGCCATTCTTTCCACCTACTGCAACATTGCCATTACCCTTTCCCTCACCTTTCCCATCACCTTTCCCATCACCTTTGCCATCTCCTTTGCCATTGCCTTTGCCACCACCATTGCCACCATTTTTGCCATTCTTGCTACCAATTCCGCCGAAACTTCCAGTGGCACTCCCGTACATATGATCTACATTGTCATCCATCCCGGGGCCTAGCCAATCATCGTCGTGATCTCCCAGTTTTCTCTCAAGATCAAATTCACCATGAAAAAGATGTTGACGTATTTGTTCTCTTTGGTCTAGTGGATTCCTCTGTAGGTCTCTTTGTAGGCCTCGATGTAAATCCCGGTGTTTGTCACGAGATAGGTCATATTGTTGGTCTAAGTCTTGAGCGAGATGTCTATCTCGACGCATCGGCAATGATGGTTCTAAGTCATTGAGCACCTTCGATCCTCCATCTTCTGACAAGTGAAAATGTTGGGGTATACTCTGTGGTAAATCCTGCGAGATGACTTTGACTTGTGTGTTAAACGTTCCTCTACCACTTATTTCTGATGAAGTTGAGGCAGTTGATGCTGCTACAGTTGATGCATTGAGCATGAACAAAGCCCCAGACATGATCCTTTTCATCGCAATGTTGTCGTTGGATAAACTCTTACTATCTACCTGATCTTCTCGATCGCCTTTACTGGTTATTTGGTGCCTCCGATGAGATTGACGTCTTCTGATTTTTGATTTCATCATTGCATTTCCTATTTGTGTCTCGTCCTCTGCCGCCTCCATGGTATCAATATCAATGATGACTTGACACCAGACTTTTATCTGAGCTCTAATGATGTTTGTTTTACCTTAATCGTTAATATTTTTGTCTCAAACAAATCATACCATTGTCAGTCTGCTTTCTTGGCAGCAATTTAATTTGAACGTTTTTGTTTTTCCACCGTTTCCGTGTTCTATTGATGTTCTCGACCGAAGAATCAAGGAGTCAATGCAAGAAACCTCCTAATGAGATAATGTCGTTTGAATACAAGAGACGGTCAAAGAAGGGAGAAAAGTTGTTGGGGGCATGCCACTCACCACAGCTTGGGACTTCATCATGACGGACGAAGATCATTGTGTTGTAGATAGCACTGGTTAGTAGAGAAAGATGTTTTTTCGTGATTTTCAGTTTTCAGACGTAGTCAAAAAATGGGCATTTTTCATGCGAAATAATGAAATAATAATTATGAAAAATTGGAACATACTTAAAATTTGAAATAATTTAAACTACCATAATGAAAATGTAATATTAAATAAATTATAATGGAAGGTAAATATAATATTATTTGAATATCGATGAGGCTCTCAACGTGCTTGAACCAAATTTAATTTTTTAATGAAAGTATATGCCAATTTATACTTATGATATAAATTTGAAAATATTTGAATGCACTCCGAATAAAATTTGAAATTGTTTATTTGCTTTGCTGTGACCAAAATTCCAAAAAAGAAAAATTGACTGTATTGCTCCCTTTCTTCATGCTTGTTTCAAGCTCATTAATTCAATGAGAATAAAAATCTTAAACAATAAGTTCTGTACTTATGATACAAAGTAAGTACTTACATCATCCTAAGTACTAGCCTGAGTGAGTAATTACAATACTTATGTAGCACCTAATGTACTCTAAGTCTATTATCTCCTATCACATTATTAATTAAAAAGTATCAAATATGCAGTACTACCTTCCTACTTACCTACTTAGGGTAGCCTGGATTTGAAGACTGACATGTTATGAGCCTAATAATATGGAGAGGGCAATTTAAATCCAACAGTGCAAATGCCTCAAGCTCAAGTTCTTTGGGAGCAGGGGGTGATGCCTTCTTGTCCAGTGTTGCCATCAGAACAGTTTCCATCTCTTGCACAACAAACTTGACTTCAAAGCTGACTAAACTTTAAAAAAATAATTTAATATCATAGTAAAATTATCAAGTGATTGTTGTTGGTGTCTTAACAGCTTTGATGTTGAACAGGTGAAACAAAAAGACTTAATATTGACTGTGCTTTTTCCATTTGAGTTTGATAGTGATTTGTGCATTTTGGGTGTTTTTTTTGGAATTTGGAAGAATATTTGAAATGAAATTAAACTTTAAAACTTTAAAAATACTTCAATCATGAATAAAATTTAATTAGTCCATCAAACACTAGAAAATATCAAGTTCAATGCATTATGAATCATGTTAAGTTTAGTATTCAATTAAAACAGTACAAACACCAACTAGTAATGCAATTAATGTAGAATATACACTATTAATACAATAATGAAGATTTAAAGATGTCACTTGCACACTATAAATCACCGTGAATGAAAAAATACTGATTGTCCTGATTATTATTAAGCAGCAATCTTGAATTATCTTGTATTGTTTCATGAGAAAGAGTCTCACCCCCCAAAATCTCTCACAATGGACATCCTGCTTATCTATGGTAGCTTCATCTATAGAAATCAGGAACAACTAAGAATAATAATGATAATAGTTTGTTTGTTTTTATGTGACCAATATAAGTACTAGTGCATTGAAACAAAAATAGATTTTTAATTAATAGTGATTTTGAAATTGTTGTGAATGACATTTTCTTTCATGATAATACACATAGACATTTCCTTGAAAATGAAATATTACAAAAATTAAAATATGCAAAAATTCATAAAAAAAACAAAGAGATAGAGAATAAAAAATATTAAATCCTTTGAGGTTTTTGAAAATTCTGATTATTTTTACAAAATACCATGAAACTTTGTAAGCTTTCATAGAAAATGTATGAAGAACTAAAAAATTTTGCAAGAATATTTTGAAAATTGAAATTTTGATGAGGTCCTAATAAATTTTATGAAAAATGAAATTATCACTTTTGCAAAAAAACCAGGCTATCTGATGATGACCAACATTTCAAACAAAATGATTAAAATGGCAATCATCTAGTTTTTACTATGTAAAGTTCATACAGTCAATGGAAAAAGGCTTCCATGAATTACATGGGAAAAATTGGGTTTCAAATTCAAAAACAATTTCTTTTGTAGAAAGGTCTTTCAAATGTCAGTAATCATATATTTCACAAAAGGGGGTAACTCTTATGAAGTTCAAAAACCATGTGCCAAGACCATGGTCATTAACATATAAATAAGATGTCCCCACTTGTAGGCATGTTCTTGAGATCTTCACCATGGTCTCTAACTTAGCACCTAAATTCATATTTTGAATGAAATTTAAGGTGAAAGTTGTAACCAAGATTTTACCTGGCAAATCAAATATGACAAAGTATCAAAATATGTTCGATTGTCACAGATGCCATTTTGCAAAAATGAGGTTAATTGAAAAATTATAATAAGTTATTAACATATTTTGGGTTAAATTTGAAATACTGTGGCTGTTCTTTGATGAATATGGGGTCTTCCTTTTGTGTTTAACTAGGTAATTGTATGTGGTTATAACTATAACATCATCAAACATGAATTTGAGAAGATTATTGTACTTTAGTGGTGTTTCAAGGGTAAAAACTAATAATACAAGAATTTTAGGATTTTATAAGAAAAGTCAGGGTGTTTTTAATACATTCACTACTCATAGCTTCTGATTCTCTGAGTAATTCATCATGGTTGATAGACCTCCTCCTGCTAGGTTTGACTGCAACAAGAAGATTGTCCAAGAGAAATCAAGTTCATTTTTAAAGCTGGTGACACAAGCAAGAAAAAAATCTAATAATCAGGGTTATTGAACAAGATGATGAGCATGCCCACAACCACAACTGGTATGATTTGGGAATTGTTTTGAATGGTGTATCCAATATATTGGGTCACTCTTGGACATTTTTTAACAAGATAGGAGAGGATCTTGATGCTGTGGTAATAATCAATAATATTGAGTATAAAACAAGCAGTGAGGGTGAGTAAATGTAGCCAAAAATGGTAATTTGACTTCAAAGTTCAAAAGAAAAAGATTTGCACTAATGGATCCATGAGATGGCAATGAATTGCCAATGAATCTGAGAGAACAAGACTCCTAATCATAGCCATGAAGTATTAACAAATCACCCTCTCTGACAATAGGAAATGTGGTGCAAAATCTACAATAGCAAAGGATTGAGGGGGGCACTATGGTTCATCTGGTTGAGCAACTTCCATTCTTGTAGGAGTTCCTGGGTTCAATCCCCAGGATTGGAGGCCCCCAGGGATGTTTAAGAAGTCTTATACCCTCAATAAATAATACAAAAGGTATCCACAGGGATCAAATCCCCCAGTCTAATTAGGCCAGAGAAATTTTGATTTCAATCTCCTTAGGTTGCAAGACTTAACTAGGTATTCCACAATGTGCTATGAGTATGATCTTGTGTACAATGCAACTCTAATGGCTGATGGAGAGTGCACAGTACCTAAGTGATTTACATTGAGTTGGGTAGGAGGTAAAGTATTGACATATTGACTTAATAAATTACCACTATGGACAGGACACTATCAGGCATGCATTTTATCTATGTTTGAATTGAAACTATTGGCCTCTCTGGGGGATGACCATGAATGAGAGTTTGGTACAATTTGTTTCCTGGGGTGAAATTTAGGTACAACTATGTTTGTCATCAATGGCTCACTAAAAGCACTTTAAGATTTCAGTTTCACTATCTACAATAGTGGGGGGTAGGTATAAATAGGTATAAATTAAATTTTCAAAAATAATTCAATAATGTAACCTAGAAATTGACCAAAAAACAATGGCAGGAAACAAAAATTGGAAAAGACTGAAGGTTCAATTCTTCCTTCTATTATCTCTTTTCAAAAAAGACTGTCCACATACTAGCAGAAACAAGTGTGTTGTGTTTATAAATTTTTATTCAAGCAATTATCTAGGTGGAACTCCTTAGGAAATAACAAATACTTTGAGTGATAACAGAATAACAAGAAAAGGGGCTCAACTATGACATTTGCTGCTTGAACATCTTGTAATCTAGTTTTTGGCGTGATTTATTGGGATCATCAATTGCCAGTAAGAGTAAAATTGATGGTTAGAGGAGATTGTTGTATGAAGATGCAATGGCTCTGGATTTGTAAGATGTGAATGTTAAATGTGGCTGTGTTGTGAGGTTGACAAGATGGATGAATGCCAGTAATTACAGGAGAGGAAAGACAGAAAATTAGTAGTGATGATAAATGATTGAGGCAACTCAAGGATTGACTGGTATCATCTTTTGAACTGCCATGCATGTACTACTGTGTCTCAGTTGACCCTGGTACTTCCAATGATAACTTTGCTTATTTTATTGATCAAGAATGTAATGGGATTATTGGACAAATTCAATCCCTGGAATTAAGAAAGGATGGATTTTAAAGGGTAATACAATTAATAATGGCATCACATGTGCTCATTTTTGAGCAATGCTATGCATATGGGGACAGATAAAATTGGTCATTATTGATTCAGTTGGTTATTACATTACCCAAATATTTTTCCAATTGTGAAAGTATTTGATTTTATGGCCTACAATGTTATGAAAAGATAGTCAACTATTAGTATTACATCAGAGGTGGGGGGGCTGAAAAACAATGAAAAAATGGTCAAAATACTGTTTTGAACTTCAATTAATTTTTCAGAGAGTCTAAACAATATCTTTGTTAGGTATCACCTTAAATTTTGAAGTTTTAATAGACAAAACTAAAAAAGCATGCCTTTCAGCTGGTGGCTCAATTTCTACAGGAGCTACATGTAGGAACTTGTATTCAAGATGCAGTATTTTGGAAAAATTGTAATACACAAAACTAGGTGATTATGCTAGCATATTGCCAAATTATTATATTACAATATTATCATAAAACTTTTAAATAGAAAATCATCTCAATATCATTGCTATTTCATTTTTGAGAAATTGTAAATTAAGGTATTGCTCCTCTGTAGGCTACTGTGTGCTGAGACAGCAGCCAATTCAAACTAATAATTCTTGCACTGCAGAACCCAACCATTGCTTCATTTCCCAATTGCCCAGAATCAATGGGACAAAAACTGATTCACCACAAAAGTAAATGAATAGTCTCTCAATCTCAAATTGAATTAGCCACCAACTCTCAAAGGTTTGTTAAATCCCAATAGCACCAGTAGGAGATCAACTTCATATTGTTAAATCTTGTCAATAGTGCCAAAAGGAAATGTTGACTTATTTGCCTTTTACTGTTTAGTAGAATTAAAACAATGCTTAAGGTTCAGATTCAAAAACAGTTATCATTGGCAGTGCTGGAATGCATCCAAAATTTTTAAATGGTGGCTCCCAAACCCTTTCTCCCTGTATCATCTTTTGTTATCCTCCATGAAATTGAGACAAACCTGAACTGAAGTAAATTGCAAGAAAAATGTACTGAGACAACATGGTTTTTTTTTGAAAGGAAAAATGGAAAATGAATAATGGCTCACCTTTGTTGACACCAACAAAGTCAGAGTTTAATTATGTTTTAAGGTTTGATTTTACCAACATTACAAAAAGCAAAACATGAAAACATGACACAGATTTACCATTGCTGACAAAGATGCCATCAAAACTCATCATAAGCTCTTGAACTGCCCTCACAAGATCAGTTTTGACCTGAAAATTTAATCTGGGAAGGAGGTATTGAGGATGAGTCAGGTTTTTATAATCAATGCAGCTTAAATTTGTAATTAGCAGAGTTTCCCTCCACTAGTCTATCTACAATAGATTGAGTTGCAGCATCACTCACAGCTAAACCCATAATGTTGTACAAGGAGCCAAAAAAATGCACCAAATGATGCTCCATCTTTGGTATTGCTTGTGCTGTGTGTAAAAGACAGGGTTCTGTGATGGGCTTTGCTTTCAATCCTGTTCCCACAGTGAGATACTTGCTGGAGTGTGTGGCTGCAAAGAAAAGTCAGATGCCTCAAACAACATATGTAGTACTTTGTTAAAAAGTTGAAAAGTCAAAACATATGTGGTTGTCCATTGCAATGGCAAAAATAATGACATTAAAATATTGTTGGTGCAGTCCTATTTAGAAATCAATTTACTGGGAAATCACATTGGAAAGACAAACAGGGAAGAAAGTCATCAACTAGCAACCTTAATAAGTATTGCCTATTGATTCTCTCCACATTCATCACCCCCTGAGCTCTCAAATAAAATAGATTTTGGCCAACAGAAACAGTGGGGGTGGCTTCCCAGATGTTCATGTGGGTTTTGGGATGCCACTGCCAAAATTGCTGGTGTCTGTTGATTTAACCGTGATTGTATAATGAAGGCAAAAGGATGTCCACCTCATCAATTTGCCCTGTTGCCAACCAGCAAGAACAAGTAAAGATGAACTGTCAGAAAACAATGTCACAATAATGGGAGAAAGAAATTGAGAAACATCAATTGTTTGAACTTACCATGAAAAAATGTGAAAGGCTGGAGCCACTAAAACTAAAGATAAAATTGGCCTTGTCACACTGAGTGAATCTGTGAATCCACATCCCATCTCCTGATTTGCAATGGTTGTTTTATTATTTTTTGCTGGTTGTGTGTTGTGTGTTGGCTGCTTGCAACTTCCTTTTGTTGTAGCAAGGGTGCAAATGTTTCCTGTAGTATCCCAGTAGAATGGATACTAATTCCTATGTAAAATTGAAACTTCAAGAATATCTGTTATCAACTTATCCATACACTGGAGCTATAATCTACTCTTCACAGCAATACTAAACATGCAATCAAATCAGTTGTAGCTCCAAAATTGACTGGATTCACCAATTCTTGTAGGCTAGCCTTGCATCTAACCACTATTTTAGATAGAACTGGTTAAATTGAAAATGAAAATACAAATTAACCCAATTTGAAATTATCATTGTTATCACTGTGTGGTGCTGTATTGTATGTGATTGATAGAGGTGCAACATTTTAAGGCATTCACTTTTGAGACTGATTAGTATTTAGCCTAGTGTGAGCTCTTGAAATCAATTTGAATGGATTTTGTTGTCATTTTCAAGTTAATCTATTAAATTACTATTCCTGCTGATGGTTTATTGTCTGTTGGCTCTGTTAAAAGTCTCAAAAAACCCTGTTTTAACAATTATCACACCTCTTTTCCACATTCTCCTGATGTCTTGCATGATAGGTTTTGGTGCTTTTAATAGCTGATTCCAGGGGTCCGATTTCAAGTAGAGCATCGTGGGTTGATTATTGCTGATGCAGAAGTTGTTACCCATCAAATCACAGAAAATATTGCAGGTACAAAAGTAGATGTAGTTGCTGCCATTGAAATGTTACTGTCATTTATATTGGTTGCATTGGTGCTGCCAGGGATGAGACAACTACTGCCATATCAATATCAATTACTGGTTGGTTATTGATATCACTTCTCTATGTCAATTCATCACCAATAATAATGCATGATGTAAAATGAATAATTTCAATTGGGTAACCTACAAGCCCAGAATGGTCATTCAAGCAGTGTCATCAATCTATACATGGTTAACATAGACTACTGATGCTTCATGGTGAGTTTTTTTTCATTTTTCTCCATTTTGTTGCATTGTTAATTAGAATCAGCATTCTGTGGACAGATTGATATTAAGTTTCATTTAAAAAACAGAGAAACAATGTAAAATAAAAATGAGATAAAGCCAAAAATTTTGAAACAATTCAGCAAAAATCACAGAACCATTAAAATTTTCAGATATTGTTGGTGCCTGTGTGTTTGACTTTCCATTCTCTTACAAGATCTGCATTTTTTTGATATTTCCTGGCTAGTTATTGCATTGAATGTTCCACATGCACATTCCTAACTAAAAGTTTTACAATAAAAAATCAACTGCATGGTTGTTGTGTTATGATCCTTTTTTTCTTATTCTTTTGGAGTCAGAAAAAATTTCCCATTGAGATGAACACAACCAAATTAATATTCTTACCAGACATTTGGTAACACAATCCCAGTCATTGAAGGTTCTACTTACCATTTTTTGGCTTTTATTTGAATGACTTTAACTTTTTATTGTATTAATCCTTTGTATTGTTCCTGGAAGAGTTGATTGTACCTTTTGGGATTTTTTGGTATATAGAAGTGATTGAAACTAAGAAATCAAAGCTGGTGCAATTATTGACCAAATAAAATATCAATCACAGAAACATTGTCTTTCAATTGATTATGAAATAAAAAAAATGCTTATAACTACTACTGACATTTGAACTCAAAAGCTTGGTGCCTGATTCATCATACCATAAATTATTTATTCTGGATTGATTTTGAATAGCAATGTCTGTTTTGCTGCTGTATCTGTTCCTGACCTCTTTTCATGCAGTCTATTTACATGCCATTTAATATTCTACTTGCCCATATTTTTTCAAGTAAATCATCATCCCCTGTCAGTAACTACATTCTCATGTTTGCATTGTATTTACCATTAATTTTCACCATCACATTGTTCAAAATGCAAAAAAGAAATCCCATTTTCATCCGAGGGTATTTGGAATTCTTTAATGTGACATGATTCTACCCACCTTGATTCAGGTTTGGTAGAAACCATTTTTTGGTAAACAAGATAACAGAATTTTGTTTGAATTAGTCATGTCATGAGTTTTTTCACAGAAAGTTTTATTTAATATGAGCATTCCATCAAGTCATACTCTGGTTCTAGTCAAATATCTATAACTACCAATATTCAATTTGTTTCTAGCACATATAGTCTTATTCACATCAAATATCAACATTGGTGATCTTCATCTTGAGCACAAGTCAGAAATACTAATTTCATG